>JABUQX010057435.1:0-39902 GCA_015478945.1 Trachelipus rathkii
TGGCAGGATTAGTGCCATTTGACGACTGAAGGTAACCCATATAACGGTTTGGTAAGTTTAAGGTTTTCTCTTGATCGCAGTCTGGACACTACGCTCCAGCCTGGACTTGGAGTGTTATTATATTCGTATATTTGGGACTTTATTTAGTTATTCCCAAACTTAGAAATTATTCGATATTTATCAATTTATATTCTCTTTTTTTAGTTGTTGATATAATTATGCTGATATCTATTGATAACATTATATAAATAACCATTTTGTAAATAGTTTTGAGAGATTATATAACATTCGTAACCACATATCAAGAAGACCAGCAAAAACTATTGGAATTTTATTTGAACCAAGCCCCTCTGAAACTGAAGGGTTGAGGTTAATAAGTACCTAAAGTCATATAATATTTATGAAATTATTAGTTATAAGTGAAATAAGTTGTGATCTGTAGTATCCCCTTATATTCATTTTGACAGGTTTCAGTTAGCCGGAGTTTCATTTCCTGGGTCAGATTTCATCTTCGATTCCAATCTTTGATTTCAAATCTTTGTAGTTCTGTCTCATTTCAGTTCCTGTTTGACATCTTTGATTTCTTCCTGTTTTGAATTCGCTTCTTTTGTTTATCCCAAAAATCTTCAGTTAAGTATGATATATTAGTCATAATCGAGTCAGAATTATCATTTCTCCTTACTTCATTTGCACGCACTGATATTTGGTTCGTTGGTTTCCCACTCTTGATCTGTCGGAAATTATGACAAATTCATAATACATGGATTTGTAAAGTATAATCCCATGTTTTTAACTAATTAAATATATTATATATCCATATATACTTTTATTATAGTTGTGTTGGGAGTGGATTGTATTTATTCTTTTATGTTCACCAAAACTTCCCACATGTAGTATATTTAGAAACGAATTCAGTAAACATAAACTTTTTCTAGTGTGTCTATATCCTTAAATTTTGATTCTATATTGAACTGTTATGTATATTTTATTCTACTACGAAAAAATATCTGAATTAAGTTTCTCCACGAAAAAAAATATATGAGACTTCATTGATAGATGATCGGAAACCACGTATAGTTAAGTAAACCCTTCATTTGGGGTTAGAGACAAGACTGTTAGATAATATCACAATTGGCGAATTTAAAATTAGAAACTCACATCCTCCTTGAAATAGTCACACCAAAGTAAGCAGGCCACGGAGTCGGGAACAATCTCCCTCGTACCGGAAATAGCCAACCTCTCCGTAACACCTCTGTGGTGGGTCAGGTGGTTGCTGTGCTTACTAGACATTCAACCACCTCTATCGAACATCACTTTAAAACTAAAGACTTCTTATTATATCTTTTGACCTCCGAATTATTCGGTTCTCGACCTTCACTTCTCGGAGATAAGTGGAAGCAGGGCCCTTCCAGTCGGGTACGAGTGTTCGCGTCCCAGCGTGCTTCTCTCCGGGACACATAATAAATTAGTGGCGCGCCGAACGGGACTCTGTGTTGGGTTCCGGGCGCTTTGGCGTTGCACTAGGATTGTGACTCCGGCGTCACATCATCATTTTATTTTGGGAAAAATTCTCGATTCCTTAGTTCTCTTCAAGAAATCTTCTTCTTTTGTATCTAGAGTTGGAAGTTTCAGAGTTAGTTAGAGATATATTCGAGAAGTTGGATAAATTAGTACTTAACATAAATTTTAACTGTCTGAAAAATCAAAACACAGGCTTGGAAACAAGCACAGCTTCTAATAGTCAGGATTTGGACTTTGATCCATCTCTTGCAGCTGTTGCTCTGGATCCGCGTGTAGAACAGCGTCTGCGTGATGATCAAATAACACCATTAGAAATGAATGTAGGAATGAATGTAGGGTGAATGATGAAAATAAAAAAAGGGTAGAAGTCACCAACTCTGACACACCCTTGGGTCCCCACTCTGACGTAAAAATGGTTCCAACTCTGGACAACCTTTATAATCCAGTTGCCGAAATGGAATGCCTTGCTTATTAACTTAGAAAGCATTGGGACCCAAGAATAATGTGATGTTCAGTCAGGTTGAACACGGAACGTTCCCCGCTCGGTCAACGTGATACCTTGACCTTGATGCACCTTAAATGACATGCCTAAAAATACCAACTTCTTCTCTATGAGTCGTGAGTATACCCTTCCTTTAGTTTCCAATTTCAACCACGATCCAAACCTTTTCCTTTAAGTTCCAGAGGTTAGTTGGAAATTCCAAAAAAGTCTTGGTCGATATAATCACAGCCTTATTTTAATTCTAATCCTAACCTTATTCCTAATCCTAACCTTTATTTCCAATCTTAGTTTTATGCCTACTCTATTGTTCTTCCCTAGCCTCAACTTCTTCTTATCCAATCTTGTCATGATTCTATCCCCCAGGAATTACTTAACTCAACTAAGTCTCTATGAGATACAGGACCATGGTAGCGCACTAGAGAATCGTTGTTCCCAAATAAACAGAGGAGAATCTGATTTCTCCGAGAAATATAATAGGTTGCTACAGCCCCACCGAGACCAAATCCCAGTAAATCAGTATCCGGAGCACCAGATGTCTATTGACCCTCAGTCGTATTCTGGTTGTGTTCCACAAGGATTACCACAACGACAATATGAACGTTGTATTCCCGATACAAATGAACCTTCTATGTATTCTGGGCCACAAATGAAACAGAGACTTGACATGCTGGAGGAGGCCATTGTACTCCTTACACAGTTGCTCAAGAACTCTCAAAAACTTAAGGTTGTGGACCCTGGAAAATTTAAATATGAATCCGAACAAGATCTCTTAGTCTATTTGGCTGATTTTGAGGCGTACTGTAGCCTTAATTATCCAAATGACCATCACCAATGGTTGAGACTGCTAGGATGACAGCTAGAAGGCAATTCTCAACAGTATACGAGAAATAATAAAGGTAATCGTGCAATACTTCTTCCTGTAGGGATACTCTTGTATGCTAGGTATCGAGATGAGGAACGTAAGAGAAAAGATTATTAGGATACAGAAGTATCATGCTGCTCACCGATATCCCAATGAGAGCATTAAAATGTTTGCCCTTCGGTTGGAACGCCTGGCTAGTCAAGCATATCCTAGATACGATATGAGAGATCATGATTCCCTTAGAATTGCTTTCCTTTGCAGTTTGCCTCCATATATTGAAACATTCGTCCGGTCAATATTTAAATGCTGGAGTTGGACGGCTATGTAGAGTTTCCTGGGAAATTAGTGAACTGTTGCGGACATATAGATAGGGAGAATAATCGTTTTTCCCGAATTCATTTCCAAACTAGTCCATCGTAAGGTCGACCAATTCACCTTACGCCCAAAGACTAGCGATAAAAGTAAACCTAGACGAATCTTTGGAATTCCGTTTCCGGATAACATACTGCACTCCCCGGTATGGACTGAGGTTTTGCTCACACGTCGAACACGAAAACCTGATCCAAAAATAATCATCGGCAGGCTCCTAAAAAGAAAAGTAGTCCTCAAGAACGAAATAATGGTAGTCGATACTATCATGACTCCACCAATAGTTACAAGAACCATGATAGTACAGTTCGTCCTGACCATAATTCGAATTCTCGTCTTAATCCTGATGACCGGAAAAAGGTTTTGTGTAATTACTGTGAAAAACAGGCCACTCCATGGAGGAGTGTTACAAATATCTGGGAGTATGCAGTTATTGCAAAAAGAAAGGTCACATCAGGGCCAATTGTCGATCTAGGAAGTCCCCTTCCTCTTCTTCCCTGAATATTAGAAAAGTAGTCTGTCCCTTCTGCGGTGGTCCTCACGCTGGGATGAGGTGTTCTCTTAGTGCTCCTCCCCAGTCACATAATCATGACCAAGAGCCTTCTTCCCTTAGAACTGTTCCCTTTGGAAAAGTATATTCCCGGTCTTATTCCGCCAAAATCAGACCGAGCCATCACGGCCTCCCTCGTCGTCCTGCAAGTGGAACCATCCCTACCTGGTTTAATTAAAAATTTTAAAACACACACGCGCAATTAGGTGCGGAGCTCATGAGTCCTCCTTTAAACTCCTGGTCTCCCGGACTTGAGTCCTCTGGAGGAGAACCACCCTTTAATCGACTCAGTTAATGATGATTGATCTCGAATAAATATTCTTTAAAATTTCTTAATTAAGTATCCGAGAAATCTTCCGAACGACCTCCCTTAGAATGAATAAACCCTTAGAAAATCCCTTACGGACGATGTTGTCCAATTGTACTCCTTTCAAGAGGACCCTCTGATTCGTCCAGTCGCTTTGTTCGCAACAGCTCTGGTTTTATGGTTGTATTGATAGACAGTGGAAGGCTGGAATCAGTTTAATCAGCACTGAAATCACCGAGTCGTATGAAGAACTTGCCCTTACGACCCTCTGTAGATATAAAAGTTAATGCCATCAGTGGTCTGGTCCGAGAACATTCAGTACTTATTGACTGTTAATATGAATGTAATCTTGTACTTTCCTGACCGTGATATATGTGGTCCGAAGCCCGTCATATTGTTAAGTTGTTCCCTATGATTTATGCGTCCTCTAGTTTGTAGGGGCTGTCGCTTTA
Organism: Trachelipus rathkii; assembly: GCA_015478945.1. Classification (NCBI taxonomy): domain Eukaryota; kingdom Metazoa; phylum Arthropoda; class Malacostraca; order Isopoda; family Trachelipodidae; genus Trachelipus; species Trachelipus rathkii. The sequence goes on from JABUQX010057435.1 coordinate 4,564, forward strand.
AAGAAATACCTTCTCCCAGACTTACTAGCGGGATTAGTTACATAGATCTGATGATTGTTATAGTCCATCGCTAGGATGAGGGTCTTAAAAACTCCCCTTTTAAAAATGTGTCAGGATAATTCCAGATTAAATGTTCCACCCGTTTCTTGTAGATGGTGATGTAAAGTTTGTCCGTTCATCTGAACCTCTCTTCTTGGTAGGTTTCAAGCCGATCCAATAGGACCTGTTATTTCCAACCCGGGTGTATTGGATTTGCAGAAGAAATCTTGTTAGGATCGCTCTTTTAAATACTTCCGATACACCTCATTATTATAGGAAGGGGACTGTGGTAGGTGCTTGTGTTCTTTGAAGAAGAAGAAATCTTCCAATATACTAGGTCAGTAGCATCCGATTCAGAAATCAACGTACGCAGACGTTTATGGATCCCCCACTACGTTGGAGGAGGAGTTCTGCTTTGCCGGTATTTCCAATCTCTGACTCGAAGAAAAATTAATCGTACGTGTTATTAGACATAAATCGGCTTCAGTTTCGGGTGAACCCGACGTGGGAAGTGGCTACTATATCACCCCGACTCTGATCGAGGTAGAAGCTGTCGACCTGCTGAGTTACCAGGTTACGTCGTTCAGGGCTCCCTTGGCTCAAGAAATAAGAAACCCGAATGGTCATGACTGTATGGAGCAGGTATTATTAGACCAGTAAATCCCCTTATTCAGCTCCTGTGGTTCCTGTCCGAAAACCTACGGTAAGTTGCGTTTATGTATAGACTACCGAAATTAAATAGTGTTACTAAGACAGATTCATTCCCCTTCACCTTACCTAATGTATGACTTTATAATATGTATGGTAATATTTACAACCATTGATCTGGTCCGAGAGTTTTAGTATGGCATGGACCCGAAGGTTTGAAAAACCTGCTTTGTCCACTCCATTTGCCAGTTGAGTATTTACCAGATGCCCTTGTGGGTAAAAAATGGATTCAGCAAACATTTCAAGTGGATGATGTATGGCGGTTAGAGAATTCCTATGGTCAAGTTGGATGATTATACTTAGATGATATTATTATCCTCAGTCAAACAAGAGGATCATCTATACCTTGGAGTCGTGTCTTGGCTGCACTAGAGAGAAATGGAGTATTAAACTTTAAACCCAGTAAACACCAGGGCTTTGCCGACTGATGTGGAGGTTCTGGGTCACCAAATATCACGGAATGGTATACTTCCCTTCAGAAAAATATCAAAGGGGCGTGTAGATAGAAATTTCCCGTCCGACTTCGGTTAAAACAATTACGCAGTTTTGGGAATGGTATTTTTATAGGCGACATATCGCAACTGTTCTGATCGTAGCTTTTCATGTCAACTGGGCTGGTAGATCCGATTACCTGGAGCGCGGAGTCGTGCAGGCCTTCGACAACTTAGAAAAGGCCGCTAGTTAGAGCCACCACATTGTTTATTGTTTCCCCGATTATATAGTCAGAGGTTTTCTTCCTATGGAGCTCCAGTTGTTGATGCTTCCAGACCTCGAGGTGGTGCGTTGCCGTTTCCCAAATCCAAGACGGCGAACGCAAACCAATTGCTTTTATTTCTATGACCTTTAATGGGGCCAGAGAAATTATGGAGTAATTGACAAAGAACTAACTGCTTTGCGTGGTGTGAAATCCTGTAGACCTTCTCCGCTTGGTAAAATTCATAATATTAATTATACCGGAACCATCTGCCACTCATCATTACAAAATATGGTTTGGTTGATTGGAGGTTCAGCTCGGACTATGGAGAGCTCTATATATGACTATTTGATATCCGTCACTTATCGGCCCTTAAATATAGTGCGAGCCTTTCCCGATTCTCCCGTAAATGATTAATATGGAAGAAGCCCGCCGAAAATACTCTTTGGATTTCATTCCTCCTGGGTTCTTCCCGATAGAAATCAGCGGAGGAGGGGACTTTATTAAATTTTTTCTCTTTACTTATATGGATCGGTCGGAGAGACATTTAGAGGTAAGAGATGTACTTATTGAAGAATTACAAAAACATCCAGTAAAGTATAAGCTTCAGGGTCAGTTGGTTCAAAAAAGACTCCGATTGTTAAAATTGCCGGGTCAATTGCCAATACCAGAAGTTATAACTGCTTTTACAGATGTTTTAAAAGTTAACGTTCATATATATTATACCAATAATAACCCTTAATATATGGAAATAACGCTGTTGGTGAACCCTGTTATTTAAAATGTTTGGCAGGAATTCACTATAACTATCTGCTAGTCACTTCTAGTGATGAATAAACTTGTGATAAATTTGAATAAAAGTCTCGGTGTTCAAACTACTGATTGAAAAAGGCTTAAATATAATGAGCAAAATGACTTATCGTCAAACTAAAGGACCAGATAAGTTTGTCTTATCTTTCTTAGTCTCTTCATATACTTCCTTCTTAACTATTTATTAAAACTATTAAACATTGTTCCTATATGGAAGTGGTCTTGGATGAATGCTTGCTAGTATGTCTGATCGTTCAAAATTTTCAATTATGAGACGGATATCCCTGGCCTAGAGTAAGTGTCTTGCCTAAGTTTGGTCTATTGTGTGTATTATTTCGTGTGTATGAGTAAGCACCAGGCGACTAATTTAAAATTTAAAACTATATAAGAAAGTCTTGTGTGTTCATTACCCAAAATACAATCAAAAGCGTTTATACAGTGTATATACTGTATAAATAGAATTTTTATACAAAAGATAATTTTGTTAGCTTATTCATGGAAACCACCACCTGCCTCTTTGAAATTATGTATTTATATCTCAAGTGAAATAAACAGGAATAAGGAAACGGATTCCGTCATATGTAGTTTTTATTTTACAAACAATATAATAGGCCATCGATTTTAAGTAAAGTTTCATAGGTAGCAGGGGTACAGGGGTTTTCAATGAATTGCGTATTGTTGATGATCCGTTCTTATTATTATGTGGAAAGGAGATCATCCTAATACGCTGCTATAAAAAGTTTTTGACAACCACTGAATATATATTTGTCAATCTTCTAAAGTAAATTTTAATCTATATTGGAATTTTAGTCTTGGCTTTCCCTTTTCTTTTTGTTTTCAAGAGTTAGTCAGTTTCTCAGAGTTATAGTGGGACCGTTTTTAAACATTGTGAGTCCACTCAGAAAATTGAGAGAGGGAAAATGAGTTAGTTGACTCTGATTCATTTTGCCTCCTGACTAATTGTTGAAATTAATACCTTAGCATAGGATATATATTTGTGCATTTTTTATTTTTTATCATAAAATTCTATCATGACTCGATTACTGCCGAATATATTGTTTTCAGAGTGGATAGCCGAAGTAAAAATCTCTGTCGGTTCCCAGAGTACCTGGATTAGTCTCCTTCTCTTGATGCCGGTGGGTTCTTCGAAAGTGCCTTTGGAAGTTTTCTTGCCAACCAATGGTCTCTGCCCTAATGACACCAAAAGTAAGACCATAATCATATGGTCCCTGACAAGATGGTTTGGAAAAAAAAAGAGATGCAGGATCGGGGCAAAACACGGCAACTATATATAAACCCTTTGAGATCTGTCTGTGGAATGTATTCCCAGGATCATGACCAATACTTCTGAGTCCAAGATACAGCTATATATATGTTCGCCATCTAAAAGATTATATATACGCCTATAATGCTCAATATATCTCCCCTTGATGATCCTGTATCCTTACCTCAACAAGTACCAATGGCCGGAGAAGACATCGTCCGAGGGAAACGACATATTGAATCCATCATAAAAGTATTACTAAAGGCGGAGTACGTAAAGTCACCCCTCATATTTGATATTTCAATAAAAAGACCCTTAATGATCATTCTTTCATATCCACTAAAAGGATGGATCCAGATTAATGATGCCTCTCATTCTCGATTTCATACTGGTCATGATGAATCTCCCGCAGAAACTATTCCCGAAGTTCACCCTTATGTCCAACCAGTCCCGTAATAAATTGTCTTCCCATCAAATTATTTCCAATGTAAAAATTATTTTCCTTCAAGGAATGTACAGGAACATAGTGTCCTTATATTCCTTCTCCTCAGTCAAATTATCCACCAATTGAATCCCAGTCTGTGCCTTCGTGTCCCCCACATCCTTATTGTATTTGTCATTCCAGTGTATCCATTGACTATGAGTCTGCTCTGGATTCCAGCGTTAAGGTTGTACTGCGTACAGGCTTACGCTGGATGAGGAGCAAAGGCTTCTTGTACTATTGATGCAGGCGAGTTCAACGAAGGAAAAGAATCCCGGCTGTTCGTCTTTCGTCCCATAACTTAGGCACAGAAATTATTTAACAAAATTTGTAATATATATAATAAATGAAAAATGTCATTTGTAGTTTATAATGTAAGAGTCCTGATTTGTCCTATCTCTACGCTGGTTCTATGCTCTGCGCTCTTCATCCGTCTTTCTCTGAACGACGTGGAATTGAGGTGGGGTTTAGATTTAGCGGGGGAGGATATAAGGGAGATGTTGTTCGTGCAGAGTTGTGCCATTGACGACTGAAGTAACCCATAGTAACGGTTTTGTAAGTTTAAGGTTTCTCATTGATCCAGTCTGGACACTACGCTCCAGCCTGGACGATGAGTGTATTATATTCTATATTATGGATTTAGTTATTCCCAAAACTTAGAAAATTATCGATATTATAATTATATTCTCTTTTTTTAGTTGTTGATATAATTATGCTGATATCTATTGATAATATTATATAAAATAAACCATTTGTAAAAAGTTATTGAAGAGTATATAACATTCGTAACCAACAATATCAGAAAGGACCAGCAACTATTGAATTAATTGAACAAGCCCCTCTTGGAAACTGAAAGGGTGAGTTCAATAAAGTAATAAAGTACATATAATATTATATGTAAAATATACTGTTATAAGTGAAGATAAAGTGTGATCTGTAGTAATCCCCTTTATATTTCATTTTGACAGGGTTTCAGTTCCGGGTTTCATTTCCTGGTTCAGATTTCAATCTTCGATTCCAATCTTTGATTTCAATCTTTGATTTCAATCTTTGTAGTTCTGGTCTCAATTTCAGTTCCTGGTTACAATCTTTGATTTCATTCCTGTTTGAATTCAGCTCTTTTGTTTATCCCACAAAATCTTCAGTAAGTATGTTATTAGCTCATAATTTCGACGGTAGAATTTCATTTCCTCCCTACCTTCATTTGCACGAATCGATATTGGTTTGTTTGGTTTCCACTCTGAATCTGATCCTGAACTTACTGTTACCGAATTCATATAATGGATTTTACAGATAATTCCATGTATTAACTAATTTAAGTATATTATATAATGCCAATTCATATAACTTTTAGTTATAGTTGTGTTGGAGTTGGAATTGTGTTATCTATTATCTGTTCACAAACTCCACATGTAGTACTTATTTAAACGAACTTTCAGTTTAAACATTAAATTTTTTACTAGTGTGTCTATATCCTTTTAGATTTTGATTCTATATTGAACTGTTATTATTTTATTTCTTTACTACGAAAAAATATCTGATTTAGTTCTCCGAAAAACTATTGAAGACTTCATTTTTGATAGAGTAGATCCGGACACTATAGTTAGTAAAACCCTTCATTTGGGTTAGACCAAGACCTGTAGATATATCACATTGCGAATTTAAATTTTAAGAAAACTCACAAAATCTCCTGAATAGCACACAAGTAAGCGGCAACGGAGTCGGAGACATCTCCCTCGTTAGGATAGCCTAACTCTGCTCGTAACACCTTTGAGTGGGTTGTCAGTTGGTTGCCTGTGCTTACTAGACTTTCAAACCACATCTATGAAACATCACTTTTTTTTTAAAAACTAAAGACTTCTTATTATATCTTTGGACCTCCGATATTCAATTCTCATCGACCTTTGACTCTACGGAATAAGTGGAGAGAGCACATTCCAGTGGGTACGAGTGGTCGGGTCCCAGGTGCTGCTTCTCTCCGCAACATATTATATATATTATATATATATTTAATATATATATATTATTATATTATAGTATTATATATTATATATATAATAATATATATAGTATATATATATATACACCAAAAAAAAAGATATATATTTATATATTAAAATATATAATATATTATATATTATATATACTATTATACTATATATATATATGTATTAGATATATATATAATAATATATATATATCTATTTATTATATATATATAATATAGTAGTATAGTATATATAGTATATATATATATATAATATAGTAGAAATCAAAGCAATAAGACGCTAAGTTTAGTAAGTATCAAGTTAGGAGGCCTGAATTTAATAAACTGCAATATATTCAAGTTCTGTAATAAATTTTACATAATAAAATGGGTCATTCTGGGATGTTAAGGCGTTAAGCCCTTCGATCTTACGGGATGGGACTAGATCCGGTTGTCAGACGCTATATATAAATATATTTTCCCTTTTTAATCTTCATTCATAGCGTACTGAAGAGGATCTAGTATTCCAGTAGAAGATCGAAGGCTACGCTTTAACATCAGCAAGACCATTTTATATGTGAAAATTTATTACGACTGTTGATATATTTGCAGTTTATTTTTAATTCTCCTGTACTTGGTATAATATATATATATGTATATATAATAATATATATTATATCTATATATATTATATTATATTATATATATATATATTTAATTTAATATATAGTATATATATCTTATATATGAAGTGGAATTTTTGATTTAATTTTCTATTTTTTATGTTTTTATACCATTTTATACAATGAAATAAATATATATAATGATTTGTTTTTACATATTCCCCCTTTGTTGCCAGATGGGACGGTTCCATCGCACTTTGTATTTTGACCTTATAGCGTCGGGCGGGGTGACCGAGCCCACCTTTTTTAGAGGGGTGTTTGGTACACTGATAGATTAAGATAAATTAGTATATGTTTTTCTTCCTTCATTCAATAAGCTACCAGTAGTACTTACAAGTTTTTTTAGATTATCTTTAATTCTAGAGAGTTTTTATATTTTTAAAAAATATAATAAAATAGGTTATAAAATGCCCTTAAATAGAATTTCACTTTTGAAAAATGTGAGTTTTTTTAACTTTGTTATAAAATGAAAAATTGTGGATCGATTTTAATTATTTTTTCAGCGTATACAGTTGAGTGTGTTAACTTTAAACTGGCAACTAGACACTTTTTGTTCCAATTTGTGCAAACATTAAATCACTGGGCATAACTTAGCCCGATTCACCCTGCCATGAAAATTGGATGATGGGGTGAATCGGGCCACCTTGTTATTAGTGTTGATGTATTATTATTTGACTTGTTTATTATGGTAGATAGCCTATATTTACTATAATTAAGGTTACTGATATTAAGTTAAAAGAATTAAGAGATTAATTCAAATTAAATTTATGAACTGCAGAAAGTGCTAAAATTTGTCCCGATGGAGGTGATTGGGCCACGCACAGTTTTATTTTATTGTAGTTCATTATTGCATTTTGATTACTTATTTTACTAATTTTAATCTACTAACAAAGACATATATCAACTAATTAAAAACTAAATGAATTTATACATAAAGAGCATTTAAACTTTCTTGCCTCTGTCATAATCAATGAGCTTCCAATTGAGTCTAATATTTATTTAAACTTAATAAAACTATTATTATTTTGGAATTACATTATTATTTTTTTTGTGTGCTTATGACACTATTGGCTTGATTTTCAGGGAGAGAAAAAAAATTTCTAAAGTGTATTAGGGAACTATTGAGCGACAGTTTCCTAAGTGGTTCATTTGTCACCCCTTCGCCAACATGCTCGATATTATTGTATAATTAAGTGCTTACAAATCTTTCGAATCGGATATTCAGGACTCAAGGGTTAAATAGAATTTCACTTTTGAAAAATTTGAGTTTTTTTAACTTTGTTATAAAATGAAAAGTTATGGGCATATTTTAATTATTTTTTCAGTGTATACAGTTGAACATGTTAACTTTAAACTGGCAAAGTAAGTTTTTGTTCCAAACAGTACAAGTGGTTAAATCACTGGGCCCTAACTTGACCCAATTCACCCCCCATAAAAATTGAGTGATGGGGTGAATTGGGCCACCCATTTATTTTTATCTTTATGGTTTATTTATTATTGACGATTTTTATATTTATACTAATTTTAATGGTAAAATATCTAGTATTTGATCTAAATATATTTTGAAAAAATTTCTATTAATGAATTTAACAAATCTAAGTTCAAAAAATTCCTAAGTTCAGAAAAGTTAAGTTAAATATAAGTTTTTATTAAGAAAATTCTTTAGTGGCAAGCTTCTGTAATTATGCCAGAAGCTTGCCACTAAACAATTTTCTTAAAAAAAATTAACTTTTCTGAACTTAGAAATTTTTTTGAACTTAGAAAAATTTTTCAGAGAAATATTTAGATCAAATACTAGATATTTACTATTTTAATATTAATAAACAGTTACTTATATAAGTAAAAATAAAAATAAAAAATTTAATTTAGTATGAAAAATATGAATTCGCAAAAAAGTGCTCCGCATTTGTACGCACGAATTGGGTGAAATGGCCACCACATTTTTTATATCTTATTTTATGTAAGTAACTTTATTTAATTATTACTACTACTACTAATTTGATGCTATTAATTAACAATTATACTAATTATAATTAAACAGTCATATCTTTAAATTTTTGCGACTAACATAAAAAAGAAATTTAAACAGATTGGCCCATTCACCCCACAATGCGTGCGCCCAACTTGTCAAACAATTATCATATACTATATTATTTATTGATAATGTATGATATACCTTAAATAATATATAATATACGCTTTTATTTTATATATTATATATATATATATATATATATATATATAATATAATATATATATATATATATATATATATCCTATTATATATATATATATACTATATATATTTTATATATTTATTATATTTTTTATTATTTTATTTTTCTTTTATTATTATTATTATTATGGCCACTGGAAGTTGAGGATTTTGAAATAATGACCTTTTCTTAATACAAAAAAACTAATATGATGAAATTATTTATTTTATTCAATTTGTTATAAAATAATAATAAAAAATAAATATAAGAAAATATTTAAGTGAATGATTCAAAAAATTTATTTTTGATCCCATTTCACTGTCTTCTTTGTTTACATATGAATGAAGCCTCAAGCGAAAGGGCGAGTTATGCTTGGCTTTGCAAATCATGATGCAAACAATGATGAGGTATAAATTTTAAATCTCTATGGAGCAAAGACTGTGTTTTTTGCTCTGCCTAAAATTTTGGGCGCATTATAAAAATCAAAACATTCATTAAATGAATAATCACATCTATTTCAGTGGCCACTGTTAATAAAAATAATAATTATATACAATACATTTAATTTCTTTATTATTTTGATAATAAGAAATGAAATAAAACAAAATTGGCCTAGACCTACTACCCCATGTTCTATACTAGAGGCCAAACAACACTATTCAAGAGGCCAGCCTAGAAGAGGGCCTTATTATTCTAATGACAATACAGACCAGTCAGAAGACAAAATTCAGTTTCCTACTTAGGAAAATCTTATATAAAGGTGAGAAACTAAATAAATTGGTTTGGGTACTTGCCAAAATCCAGTTTTATCTGCCTCGTTTATATTGTTAAATGTTGAATGATAGTGAAAGGGAACCTACCTTTAAATCAAATTAGAATCAATTGCTTTTTTTTAGTATATTTTTATAATAATTTGAATAAATAAATAAATTAAAGTTCATTCTTTATTCTTTTAAAAAAATAAATAATACATAATAATAATAAGTAATTCAAATAATAATAATAGAATATAAATAATAATAATACAATAATAAAATAAAATAGACTTTCCCTATAAAATCGTATCCTTTCAGAAAGGATTGGCTCGGCCTCAAGATTTACTAGAAAGGAAGCAATTTGCGTGTAATTTAAGAAGAGGACAGAAAACCAGCAACTTCTAGGAAAAGAGGAGTTCTATTTCCCCCTTATATAAATTATATAATCGCTCCTAGCTCAGACGGTAGAGCACATCGTAGCAAGCGAGAGGGCCCAGGTTCTGAGACTGGCGGTTGCGAGCGCAGAATGTGTCTGTCTCCATTTTAACTATGCTTCTCGCCGGTCACCCTTCTAATGAGTTACCTATTTGCTCACTATTTGTAGCCACGCTACCACCACTGCTTCCCTGCTCCGAGATAGATCATAGGTATGCGCTATTTAAGCCATTAGGCCCACGTGTAACCAAGACTGTTGCTCGATGGGTCCACTGACAGGTCGTGCGTTTTCCAGGCGGCCATGACCTAATTGAGCTTAACAGTTTTTTTTTTTTTAAATATAATTTCTTCCTTAATAATAAAATTAAATATACTATAAATTTCCAACTAAATGTAATGTAATACATGTTGATACACTCAAGTCTTACGAAAGTGGGCAATTTAAAAATTAAAACTATCTTTGAAATTCCCCTTTTTCTTAATTTTTTCTCTTCCATATTATTTAATTAAACATTTTCTCTGTTTACATTTAATACCCTTCAAGGTTAGTATCATTGAGCCTTTATTTAAACTTAATAAAACTATTATTATTAGAAATTATTATATTTCATTCTTTGCTTTAGAAAAAAAAATATTCTAAAAAAGTGCTATTTAAAGGAAAGTGGAGACGAAGTTTCTGTCACCCCGCCTGATGCTGTGTATATTACCTAGATTATTATTCTTTCGTAAATAACGTAAAAAAGTCATTTTTTTCCAGATTATTTTCCTTTTATTTAATTATTTCTTTAATTTTTTGCATTTCAGATTTATTTCCAAATTTATTGAACCAAGATTAACAATATATAATATCAATAAATAATATTTTTAGTTTTGAAACATTTCGACCATCATCTTCATCCCTACGACGAACTAAAATTAAAGCCCAAAATATTTACGGTTTTTCCTAGCATTTTTTTTTCATATTTTTATTGAAAAATCAAATTTAAATTATATGGCTACATTGTAAAAGCATAAAAGAGATTTTTTGATATCTGATTTGCGGATTGGAAGACTACATCTATCATGCAAGAAAATCGTAGAATTTATTCACCTCAGCATTATTATTTTTGCTTCTTAATTTTTTAAAAGTATTTCCTGTGATTTTTATTTAAAAGGAAAAAATTGTATTTTTTTTATATGAAAATCCTATGGGATTTTTAATAACTTTGAGAGGCTATAACCTTTTTTCCTAAAGAAAGCACCCATTTTCGTTTTCATTATTCTTCATTATTAGTTTTTTAGAGTTTATAAAAATCAGGGGTGACACCCCTCTGCACTACTACAATACATAGATTTTCTGCATGGACCTGACAAAAGTTTTCAAATCCTGAACTAGAAGGCCTGAAATGAGACCTAACCTGGATGGATCAAAAATTGAAAAGTCTATGCAAGTTTTAACTTTGAGAGGCTTGCTAACTTTTTCCTAGGAGAGCAGATTTTAGTTTTTCACTATTCATTACTATTTTTTTAGAATATATCCTGTGATTTTTACTAAAAATTGGGGGTGACACCCCTCTGCACTACTATTACCAAGATTTGTTAAGTATACATAGATTTTCTCTGTGTATACCTAACAAAACATATAATCTGAACTGGAGGGTCTGAAATGAGACCTAACCGTGGCATGGATTAAAAAATGAAAAGTCTATGAGCAGCTTTAACAACTTTGTTTGATCTGGCACCTTTTTACCGTTGACGAGCTCCCGCCGATTTTCCGTTTTCAGTTATTCATTATAATTTTAATTTTTTTGTAGGATATTCCTGTGATTTTTATAAAATCGGGGGTGACAACCTTCTGTGCACTACTATTACCCAATTAATTAACCCCTAAAAATAAAAATGACCGAAAACTACAATGGATAGGTTTATTATTTATTCATAACCCCCATTTGGAACTTAAACAAAATTCAGCACGTAAAATATCATAATAAAATTTAATAATTGATGGTCGCAAACCCAACTGTTATAAAATCATTTTTGTCTGTTACGTACCATAATTTTAGGCCTTAAAAAAAGGAGAAAAGAAGCCATTTCTTAATAGTGCTTTCTGTAATGTCCGCTATTTGAAATTTCAATTAACACTAATATATTATATATATATTATATATAGTTATATTTATATTATATAAGTATAGTATATGAATATATTTGTATATATATATATAATATATATATATTATAGTATTAAATATATATCACTAATTACCCATATTGGGTATTAATAGATATAATTGGTGCTACTTAATTTTTTCATAGAATTATATCTCAGTCACCTATGATGCGGATATGTATCTGACCTAGATGGAGATAAAAATAAATCATCCCTTTTCAAATTTCATATATATTTTCATTTCATATATATATATAATAACACTATATAATATATATATATTATAATATATATATATATATATAAAAATATATACTCGCTTTCTATACTTATATAATAATATAATAGCGTATTATATATATAATTATAGTGATAGATAATATATTATATACTAAATAAATAGTTGATATTATATACTTTATATATATATATATCCTAATATATATATATAAAAAGCGCTCGAAAAAGACGCGGAATCCAAATTTAAACATGACAGATTAATTATTAATCATAAACTTGCCCAGGTAATCTTCTATTTGTACGAATGCATATATGCGAGCACATATCAGATATATACATTTAATGTTTTCGCACATCTCTAAGCCAATCATTAACTTGCGCATAGTAATGTATATGTATAACATAGAAAAGTCATTCTGGGTTTTGTCGCCTCGATAGGACAGGACCTATTTTGAGCAGTTTTTTTCTCTGTTACCATACATAGCATCCGGCAACTTTAAAAATTTCATTCAAATTTCGGACTTTGTAAATATAATAAATTATATAAAGAAATTATAATAATTATAACAAATTATTATACTAAATCAAAGTGAAATACAAAATTAAATTTTACTTTTTTTTTACAAAAAATATGTGCAAATGAACGCTTAAACTCGAGTTTAATTGCCCACCTTTTGGCTACTTATAATTTGATATAAATATTTATATATATATATATATATATCCTTTTAGGTATACTATATATATATATATAACATATATATATATATAGTCATATTATTATATATATATATATATATATATATATACTATAATATATATAATTATAACTATATTATATATTACTATTAACAAATCAGGTGGAGCCCATTAAAACGCTAAAGCCGTTAATTCGTAATTAACTCATTACATTTTTTTCGTTAACTTTTAATCGACGTTCGTAATTCTCAAAAAAGACAGCTAAACGGGCACTATTAAGGTTACATCTTGTGAGATTAAATACGTTTAAAGGATGTCGTAAAATACCCTACATCCGGTTAACCGTTACCTTAATTTACGAGTTTATAAAATATTTTCTTATCAGATTTTAAGTGTATTAGCCATTAGTATTTCGATGGACAGATATAACCGTAATTTCTTCTCATAAATTGTAACTAAACGCTCTCTCAATGCGCTCAAAATGGTGTCGTTTCATAACACGTCTTTATCTCGTTTAGTATTGTTTAACACTAATTTTTTCTTCTATGCATCTGTATTCTTCTTCTTGTTGTTCGATGAAGAAAAAATAATAGAATAGTGACTGTGCCCGTGTCAATAAGATCATTACTTCTTGCGTTCGTTTACGTTGAAACTTGTCTTCGTTTCGTGACGATGTGAAAATATAAGAAGTAGGCATAATAAGCGTTTTTGTATTATAAAAAAAAAAAAAAATTATATTACATATTATTTATTATGGGGTGGCGCCAATTTTTTGCTTCAGGCTAAACCCAATTTCCCCCCCCCCCTAAAAATGGACCATAAAATTCGGAGTTTTCAGCCGATTTTGATCTTTGAAAACACAACTGTAACCTTTTTCTGACGTCTAAAACGTCGTTGGTTCGAGTGTTTTTCTGTGTCTGTAGTCTCATTGCTTTTGGTATTTTCAATTTTAGAATTAAACCCTATGTTTTGGACTTGTCGATACTACTACTAAACATTTTTGGAAATGACTTCAAACTTTGAAAATTATACAAAGATGTGGACTAATTTAATCTAAAAAGTGTAGGAACCGAATTTTGATATGTGACCCCATATTTGAGCATGGTCGATTTTCAAAACCTCCTTTTTTTTTTGGGGGTTTTTCTTTTTTCCAAATTATTAAAAAATTGGGATATTTTTTTCTATCAGTTATATCCGACTCTGCATGAAATTTTCAAGACATTTGTAGTCGGAAGAGATGCATATTTTTTACTTAGATAATTTCTTTGTATATGCAGTAGTTTTGGATTTGCTCTTGGAACAAATTTCCAAAACAAAATTTTGTTGAAATTTTTAAAAATTTTCTTTTGAGTATACAAAAAATTATCTAAGTAAAAAAGGTGTATCTCGCCCGATTATACAAACACTAAAAATTTGATGTTGATTGGATAAGTAGAAAAAAAATCAATATTTCACTTTTTCAAGCGTTTGTATTTTTGAAAAGTGAATATTGACTTTTATTTTCTACTTATCCCTATCAACCATCAAAATTTTCAGAGCTTGTATAATCGAGCGAGATACACCTTTTTTACTTAAATAATTTTTACTTATTCTCAAAAGAAAATTTTAAAAAAATTTCCCCAAAATTTTTTTTGAAAATTTGTTCCAAGAACAAATCCAAAACTACTGCATATACAAAGAAATTATCTAAGTAAAAAGTGTGCATCTCCAGCCGACCACAAATCACTGAAAATATCAGAATCTTATCATCTGATTCCCTCACCGGATAAACTGAAAGAAAATATTCCAATTTTTGCATTTGAAAGCCCATAAATAGTAGGGTTTGAAATCGACCAGACTCAAATACGTGTCGTCAAATAGTCAAAATTCTGTTTCTATCACTTTTATCAATTATTAGTATCCAAGTCTATTTGAATTGATTGATTAATTATTACTAATTATTTTTACTGTATTGTTTCAGGTTGGTTCACACAAGGTTAAAATGTCTCGAGAACCGGAAGTTTCTGTTCAAGCATTTCGAAAACATGTTAGATTTATCCGAGAAAAGTATGGGAGATTTGTGGTGTTAAATTTGCTTGGTACTGGAGTCACTAGCAAGAGGCAGGGCGAAGTTGCTCTTTCACATTTGTTTCAGGTATATCCCCCTTTTTTTCTTTTTTTACTTTATATTTGATAGATTTTATTCAAGTTATAATGTTACTATAAATATTTTTTAAGTTCTTATATAAATAACATTAACACTCTAATTTTTTATTTATTTTTACTTTAACATGTTTACTGTATATCAGAAATTTATTTTACACATTTATTGTTGAATATGTGAACCATTTCTATGATTCCCCATCTTTATTCTAACATTTACATCAACTTCTGCAACATAAAATCTATTATTAATTCAATCTTATATTTTCATCTCTTCCTTCTTTCCATTTCTTTTCTATTTTCTTTAATTAATCTATTATAGTATCACGCCTAACAAATTTTCCTATTTTTCAGCTGGTTATTGTTTTTTTCTAATTGATTATATATACCTTTTATATTTCGCTCATTTCTTATATTTCCTTAATTTCTATCATATCTATTCATTTTTCCTACCAAATGCACAAGTAGTTGACTTTATGGCTCTTTCAAGAGTTTGTTATTAATCTTTAATGCTGATAAGCATTTAGTCTGTTTGGTTTATTTCCATCCATATATAAGTAAACAGGCTTCTTCTTCTATTGTCTATGTTTGTGACTCTTTTATACTACCTACCAATGGACATAATTTCCTACCAAACGTATCAGTATATCATATCGTCTTTCAAAAGTTTGCTATTAATTTTTAATACTGATAAATATTTCGTCTATTTGGTTAATATCATATCGTCTTTCAAGAGTTTGCTATTAATTTTTAATACTGATAAGTATTTCGTCTATTTGTCATTCATATGTAAGTAAATAGGCTTCTGCTTCTAGTTGATATTTGTAGGCCCAGACCAAATATCTAATATTCACCTCAAACATTTGGGAACCAAAGTTATCGAAGCCCATACCAAAATATTTAACATCATGGAAACCTAACACTCTCCCTCCTCTCTGGAAACACGTTCATATAATTCCTATGTTAAAGCTAGGTAAATCCCCTAACAACCCCGCTCATACAGACCAATTTCGCTGCTCTCTACAATATCCAAAGTATTGGAAAAATTAAAAATCAATAGAATCCTACCCTCTATTACTATTTTTTAATTTTATACCTAAAACATATAAAATTTTCAGATAAGTGTAGGGCTACCCTGCTCATATAACCTTAATTACTAATTTCGTGACCTATTACTGATTTGTGTTTTAAGTGTGAGGTTTCTGTAGTTGCACTATCTAACAAGTATTTCTAAATTTCTCCACTAACTATTAGTACTACTACCGTTATATTAGATGAATTTGTAGTAAGAGCGAGAAGTGATAGAAACTAGTAAAAATATATAACACCCAAAGGAATATCATGCGAGAAAGTTGAATTCTTATCTGAAGTAATCTGGTTAATTACTTGGTAATCTGGTTGAAGTAATCTGGTTGATTATGAAATGAATGTTCTTCTATTATGACTTTACTTCAACTTAAATCTCTAGTAAGGCCAAAAGCAAACAAAGACAAAAACGTAAAAAGCAAAATCTCTTGTAACTTCTTCAGGTCAACAAATAATAGATAACCTCTTTACTTATTCAAAACAAAACCATAAAAAAAAAAAAAAAAAAAAAAAAAAACTTTCGTCCAGATATAAAATAAAGGACAAAGACTGAAAAAAACGAAACAGAAATAAGCTTGTAGATAGGCATAAATATTAAAGCGTCTTCACCTAATGAACAGCTAAAAAATTTCAATAATCTAACTCCTATTCTATTCTCATTAATAACTAAAACTAATTACGGTATGTTTTATCCTTACCTTAAGAAATGTTATGAAGAACTTATAATCCAAGATTGGATCTGTTCTTCTGAAGATAATTCAAGATCTGCTTGGCTCTGTAAACTCTGCTATTTCCAACAATTTGTGCCACTAATAATCACTGCCTTATAATCACCAAACCAGAATGGCAGGCCCAAATAGCCTAATAAATAGGCACAATTTATATGCTGTTTTCTAGTCTTCTGGTACCTCACCAAATATTATGCTAAAATACGAAAACTATTACAAATAAATATTCTAACTTCTAAGATTCTGAAAAGAGAAACAAACTTGTAATAAAAATTATTTAACACTCTTGAAAAATAAAACTTTGAAAAATAAATAGTTTTCCTTGTCTGGCAAAAACCTATTCATGTAGGGTCGGATAGAAGGCACACCTTAACAACGCTCTACTCTGGACAAACCACGCGACTCCATTCAGGAAACAATTCTAAATTACTTTACATTGTCAAAGATAGATCACTCCCATGCATGTTGAAACACAAACATGGTTTATTAGATATCTTGGCTTTGGGAATATCATAACAATGTTCAGAACATTTAAGCTAATAGCGATCTATGGTCCCCGACGTATAATGTGGCGAAGTATCTTCGAGCTCGAACGCTTCCTGAGAAGGGAGTGGGGGGTCATAATTATTATATACAGAATTATAATATATATATATATATTGATTGCTATCTGTAAGTATTATATATTATATGGAAGCATGATATGTATGTTTATAATTTATCATATTATATATATATATATATATAAATATATATATAAATATATATATATATATATTACTATATATTGTCATTATACCCTTCCACATAACACAATGCTAGCTCAAGAACTGCAACATTACATATAGGACATCTGGACCAGTGGCCGACATTGAAACACAATGTCAGCCTCACCCCAACGATCTTCATTACAACAAGAGAATCACATTAGACAGGTCCAACATGTCCATTTTAAAAGTAAAGACTCCTCTCAATAGACCAACCAAGCTCATTTTTAGGATGACATGTCGCCCCTCCCCCATAAACAAAATCACATCAATAGCCGGCACTCACTAGTTGTATACGTTAAATGCTTAAGGCGATTAACAGAACTAATTTTCGGCCAAAATAAAGAAAACCAACTCATATAATCAGACAGTCGATCTTGGGCCCTTTTTTAAACTAATGCATCGCCCGTCATTTTGCCATACAAATCAAAATATAACATTTGAAAACAAAATAGTCTGAAATAACAACCTGGATAATAAATGCCTGCCCTACCACAACTAAGACTTCCAAAGATCAACATGGCAGTATCTGAAGACGAAAGGGAACGTGCAGAGCTATAAAACTCTCACACTTACGACAATGACATGTCAATCCACAGCAGACTAGCCACAACCTCAGCAACAGCAGCCTCAGCAACAGCAAACCCAAACAGTCCTCGCATAACACTTATTCAACATACAAGTAAACCACTCAACTCAAATAATTAAAAAAATATATACGTCAAAATGTCAAAAACAATACAATTAGAAGTCAACCCGGACCCTCCACATTCCCACCCAAGAATTAATAAAATCCTTCATCAAATTCTAAAAAATCGACCGGACTAACAATACTCAACCTTCATATAAACACATTTGGACCAGCTACTATATCATTCCATCCTGATATCTTCAATAATCCTTGGTCTTCTCACAACTATCCCTTCACAGCGGAAAAAAACGATCATCATCCTAAATTAATAACCAGAAAAGAGCCCAATTTCCCATTCTTCAATTACTGCTCCATATCCCTTCTCTCATCCCTATGCAAAACTCTATGGAGAAAATCATACTTCACAGAATTCAATACTCTACATCATCCATCTCCCGAATCATCAACTACGGCTTTAAAAAATTTCACTCTACATCTACAGCTCTAACTAACATTACACAAAACATCATAAACGGACTAAACAAAACACCTTCTCACAGAACTATCCTCCTAGCCATAGACATCAGTAAAGTTTTTGACACAATACCCCGACACATCCTTATCCAAAAAATTCGAAACACACACAGCCATCTGTTTCCTTTTCTGTTCAACCATTTACTGCCGAATATCCCTACCCCACCAATCTCCAACTCAAAATAATAACCTACCTGACTAAACTTAATGACATAACCATATCAGGACCTCAGTACTACATGCTACGACTCACTCCAGCGTACATAAATCACGGTTGCTCATGAGGTCTAGGATGTTGGGCGGAGGCATTCCAGAAGTTGAAGTATATGTCAGCGTCGTTCTCGATGAGTAAATTTCTAGTAATCTATTACCTTAATCACCACTGACAGACACCAATCATCACTCCACCCACAAGTAACCCTAAACAACTCCATCATTCCCCTAAACAAAATACCCAAAATACTCGAAATAACCTTCGACACTCACTTCACCTTTACACCACACATCCAAAACATCATAATCACAGCAAACAGGAAATTGAACATAATCTGAACCCCATCCCAACCACAATTTCAGCAAATGAGACCATCCACACTTTCAACAATTAATTCAAAACAATTTACAAGAAACTGGCAAATCCAACTATGGATCAATCAGTCTGTACTCACTAGCCCCCCCAGGGTTGGCAATGAGAGGACCCGACCCGAAAAAACCCACCCGGGTTTTTTTTAAAAAAAAAACACTTGAAAAAGTTATTTTGCCCACTTGGGTTTTTTGCAAATTTTTTTTTCGAATAATTGCATGTAAAAAATATCGTAAAACAAAAATAAAAATATTATAATATTATACTCTTTTCTTAGTGAAAATGTTTTATAAGCTCATTTTAAATTCATTAGTTGAAAGAATAGTATACCGTCACTATATCATAGTAATAATATATTAAGTATATATATTATATATATTATATGTATATATTAATATATATTTATATGTATATATTTATATATTATATTATAATATATATAATAAATATATAATAATATAATATTATATATATATATATATATATAATAATATTATATAATATATATAATTATATAATATATACTATAATATATAATATATATATATATATAATATAATATATATTAATATATATTATATATATATATTAATATATATAATATAATATATATATATTAATATAATTATATATATATATATATAAATATACTATATATATATTATTATATATATATATTAATATATATTAAATATAATATAATTATATATATATATAATATAATTATAATATATTATATATATTATAGATAATATATATATATATATATTATATATAATATAGTATTATATAATATAAAGCATATATCTACGCTACAACACTCAATAAACTTTATTTCCCCTATAATTCTTACAATTACCCTTTCTCCTTAATAAGGGGAAGGGAGAAAAGGAATTGTAGAAATTATAGAATAATTTATTGAGTGTTGTAGGGAAGTTACTGCTGGTATTTTGTGAAGAGTGCGTACGATGTGACTGAGGGACTGTGTTGGTGAAGGACAAGGTGGTGTTAGGAAGTGGGTAGAGGAAATGTGTGATCAAATCTTGAACATTGAAACTAAATGAATGAGAAAAATGAGGAGAAAAGAATAAATTAATATTTAGGTTTATGGATTTACAACAGGGCGTATGATAGAGTAATAGCGGAAGCTTGTATGCAGGTATTTAATGATATAGGGTTGGTGGAGCCTTCGTGAATGGAAATCAAAAGTATGTATGCGGATAGTGAAGCGTGTGTACGAATAATGGTGTCTAATGGTGATTGGTATTTTAGGATTTTAATAGCGGAGTGAGAAGGTTGTGTTATGTTCTCCCTGGTTATTCAAGTGTGTATATGGATGGTTATGAACGAATTCGAGTGGGGATGCAGAAAATGTTGTTAGAAATAATGGAGAATTGGAGGATGGAGGTGCCCTACCTATTAATATCGGGATGATTTTGGTTTCTGTGGTGCCGAATCTGAAGAGATGTTTTGATGAGGTGTTAGAGAGATTTTGCAGGGTATGTAAAAGAGGGTTTGAAGTAAACGGTAGCATATAGAGTTAAGGGTTATTGGTTGTGAGTGAGTGAAAAGTCTCAGTGTGAAGTTATGTTAATGGTGAAGCTGGAGCAATGTCTGAGTTTAAATATTAGGGTATGTGTTGGATGAGAAGTGAACGGATGTATCAGAGTGTAGTAGGAAAAATTGTGGAATGGCAGGAAGGTTGCTGGTGGCAATTAAATCGTTGGATGAAATGTAAAGGACTAAGTCGTTTGGAGTGCGTCTAGAGAGTCTTACTATTGAAGGTGATGTTTGTTACTGTGTATCTGTATGGTAGTGAGACTATGGTCTGATAAGAAGTATAGATTTAAAGTTCAATGTGTTCAGATGAAAATTTAGGGCATGCTAGGTGTGAAAAGATTAATAAAATGAGAATTGGAACGTATTAGAGAGTGTGTGGTTTGTGGAGAAAGGTAAATGAGAGAATAAATGAAAGTATGTGAGCAATGGATAGTAGCCAGAAACCGATAATGAAACGTTTGTTAAGGCGATTATAGTGGAGAGTGTGTTGGGAACCGACCGTTTGGACGACCGAAGAAGAAAAGTGGATTTGATCGGTGAACGAATGTTCTGAAGGAGAGAAATGTGAGTTTGCAAGAGGCGAGGAATAAATGTGCATGATAGGAGAGAATGGCGCGGGGTTTTGTTGGGGCTGCATGGTGTGGCCACCTGGCCCAGGGAATAACGCCTATTGACGATTTACCTATAGTGAGGGCCCGTCGGGTCCCATGAGCTCTACGGGTGTGGATTTTCTGTCTGTGACGAGCTTCCACTAATTTAAGGTATAAAGGGGGCGGTTAAGCTGGGCTTTCTTTCGACGTTTGTCATATTCTTCTACTGCTTTTTTCTTTTCCGATGCTTGTACAGCACCTTACCGCCAATCTTGGGGCAAAGAGGAAGGTGAAAAAGAAAGAAAGATATATATATTATATCATAGTATATAAATATTATATATATATATATCTATATATATATACTATATATAATATATAGATATATATAAATATATTATTATAAATATAATATTATATATATATTATTAATATATATTATATATATGATTAATAATAATTATATATATATTAATAATATTATTTATATATTATATATATATATATATATATATATAATAATATACTATTATTAATATATACTATTAAATATATATATATATACAGTAATATATATAAGTATATATAATATATAAATATATATAATATAATATATATATATATATATATATATTATATATATATATTATAATATATTATATAATGATATAATAATAGAATATACGTAAAATAAAATATATATATAATTATATATATAGTATATATTATAATATTATACTATATATGAGCCGTGTCCAAAAGTGGACCTGCTAGATTATTTCGAGAATGGTGAGGATAACCAAGTCCTTAAGTTGGTACATTTCTCACAAAGTAAGTTCAATTCAATAACTTAAAAAGAGACGTGTTAGCCTAAAAAAACTGAATATTTTTTTATTTCAAGAATTTCTTTTGTGCAGTTTCCTTTTAAGTGGTATATTTACGACAATTCTTTTTTACGTTTTTGAACATGTGTCAGATTACAGATCAACCATAGGTTCATTGTTGAATGTCTTGCATCCATCGAAAATTAGATGAATTCCTTTCTTCTCTACATCTAAGATCCATACTTTCAAGGTTGTATTATCACTTGATCCACTAGATTTTGCCATAATAACAAGGCGTTACAAGAATTTTTAGATGCTCACTTTTCATTTCTTTCATTTTATTTTCTTATTGCATCACGGTAATATTTACATTTTACTTTGGCTTGGTGCCTAGACCATTCAGAACTCAGTCCATTCAATTTCCTAGTTTCTTTCGATTCCCAGAGCTTTGGGCATTTACTCTGTTATATAATATTATATAACTTGAAAAACAAACAATAAATTAATATGAAATTGCAGCTATTGCGAAAAGGAAAGGAAAAAGAAAAACCCAATTTTTTCCCAGGGTTTTTTTCGGTTTTTATGTGAAAAAACCCGGGCTCACTCGGCTCCACTGGGAATTTTCAAAAAAACTGATTGTTTTTTTTGCCACCCTGAGCCCCCCCCTCTCACGAATAGGAAATAGTAACTACAAAAAATACATAAACATGCCTCTTCGTCAATAACTTGGTTGTCCTGAAAACCTACTCAAATCTGCATGAAGTAAACAAAATTCTATCAATTCTAGATTCATCTTTGTATGATAGGACCATTTATGCCAAACTCTCGACCCAGCTCCCACCCTGTCATTACTACTTTCAGAGCAATCACATCACATGCTTGAAAATCCCATCCCTATCCTGCAGAATCCTATTATGGCGACCTCTTCAGAACCATCGCCCCCTCCTCCAAATAACCCTTTAACCAAATCAATATTCCTTCAATATTTCAACAGCGATATTTTTCAACAACGCGTCCAACCAATAACCTCAAGAAACCACTTACCCCCGAAATATTCCCCTTCACTACTAAATCCTACTCCCACGAAAGACAGATCTCCTCCCCCAGAATTGAGATCCAGAACACAACTCCAACTTGCAGAAATAAGACATAGATTTCAAACACAACACACTCATCCACTCCTGTCCAAGATCGCGACAGAGCAGAACTGCCGTACATCTGAAACATGTCCAACACCTCACACCCTATAGAATATAAACCATCCAATCACCTCCCTGAAATTTAAACATTGGCTTCTCACCCGGTGGAAGGTAGCTGGTTTCCTGGAATGGCATGGCTCCCATAAATAAGGGGAGTCCAGGTCAACTAAATATATAAAAAAATAAATATATATTATATTATATTATAATATTATATTATATAATAATATATATATATAATATAATATATATATATATTATTTAATATATATATATATATATATAAATATATATATATAATAATATTATAATATAATATTATATATATATATTGATATATAATATATATATATATTATATTATATATATTATATATATATATATATATATAGTATAAGTATATATTATATATAAATTTTATTTTAGCGTTTATGACTTTGAATTGAAACTTGTGAACTTATAATAAGAAAAGTACAAACTGCTTATCTTTCAATATTTAACATTTAATTACTGAAGATATGAGTATACATATGATGAATTTTAAAAGGAATAGTTATCAGTGAGAGAGAATAAAGTTCGATCATGAAAGTATTTAGTAATGTTTATTTGTTTTATGGTTGAAAAGTATCAAGACACACACACTCATAATGATCTTCTTATTAAGTTCCAACCATTATTAATTGTTTCTTGGTTACTAAGTTTTATTATCTTCTTATGGTTTTTCCCCCACTTCTTCTTTTGTATTTCTTTCTAAATAAATTAATTTGATCTCTTTTTTTTTTTTTCCACAACTTATCTTTCAATAACTTTTTTTTTTATAAATAATATTAAAGCATCAGGAATAGTCTCAAAAGCTAATATTTATTATTTACGCATTTCCCCAACACCAAAAAATAATATACATTTAAATATACTTATGTTTAAAAATTCTAAAGCCCTTCTTATTAGGGTTTAATTTTACTGACCTCTCTTTCCTTTAATACACTTACTCTCCAATTGTTCCCCTTCCATCCAACACGTACCCAAAACAAGTCAACTTCAATTTTATTTTTTATTTTTATTATTATTATTATTATTATTATTATTATTATTATTATTATTATTATTATTATTATTATTATTTGCATAGCTGCAGCACTTAAACTGTCAGTGGAGCAAAACTGAGGCTCACATCGTATTTGATTTTCATCAAGAATGTCGGGGTGGAACTGCTGAGGCTTTGAGTAAGAAACTTAAACCTCAAATAAGTCAAGAGATTGATGATTTTGGCTTCTTTTTATGTAGGGATGGAAAGGTTGAAAAGGTATTAAGCACTTTCTTGCATATGTTCTTCATTGTGGAATACTATTTATTGAAATGTTTTCCTTCACTGTTTTTTAAAAGCAGTTTAGTTTAGTTTTTTTTTTTGGCTTGAAAGTCTCTTTCGTTAGCATTATGTAGATGCAAAATATAAAGTGAAATATGATTTATTTAGGCAATAAATACATTTGTCTAGAATGATTTCAAAAGTTTTGGCCCTATAACTTGAGAGAAAGATGAACCATTTTGCCAAGAAATATTTTATTGTGCATTTTGTTTTTAAAGGAATGTGCCTCACATTCAGAGCCAAATTTTCTTCCACACATTAAAATTACAGATTTATAAAGTTATTATTCAGACTTTAATGTATAGAAGACGAAGTATATTGATACACCATGGCTCATGCAACCGTATTAATCATTTTTAGGCAAAATACAACTGGGCAGTAATTACATATTTTTAAAGTTTTATATTAGCCTAGTTAAGATCGGAAAAATTATGAATTAAATTTTAAGGAAATAACTACAATTGTAATTCTGAACATTATGAGAGAGTTGCAGGAAATTTGAGAGTAGTGCCAATCGATTGTTCAATATCGCAGGTTCAGTCTGGAGTTATGCGCACCAACTGTTTAGATTGTCTGGATAGAACAAATCGGGTGCAGAGTTTTCTTGCTATTGACATTCTGCAACGAAAACTGGAAGTAATGGGGGTAGCCAATAACGGAGTGATCGTCCAGAGGTTTACTTCTAAACTGGAAGAAATGTGGAAAGATAATGGTAATAAAATCAGTCAAAATTACGCAGGTACTGGAGCACTTCAAGGATCAAAGGTAACTTTATTATTATTATTATTATTATTATTATTATTATTATTATTATTATTATTATTTTTATTATTATTATTATTTATTATTATTATTATTATTATTTATTATTATTATTATTATTTTATTTTTATTATTATTATTATTTTATTATTATTTTATTATTATTATTATTATTATTATTATTATTATTATTATTATTATTTTTATTATTACTATTATTTTATTATTATTTTATTATTATTTTATTATTATTATTATTAAAGAATGTATCAATAGCCTGCACATAAAAATAATTAAAGTTGATTGGAAAAAATTAATGCCTAATATTGTAATTTCTTTTAAAAATGTTTCCTTCCCTTCTGAGCTGATAATATAAATTATTTCTAATCTGCTGACATTTTTCCTTTAGTTTTAAAAGCTTATCTTCAGAGTACACATATCCAGCATTGTATGCGCTTTCATTTTTTTTTCTCATTTGCAAGCTAGAAACATTTGCTTATTCAACCACTTCCGAAAGAAAGGATACTTTTAGCTTGTAACAGTCAGTTTCGTTATATTCTTACGATAAAAACTATAGAAAAATTCGTATATTTCTGATTACCAGTGTCTGTTTAAATATCGCTTTTTGAAGATCTTTCCTTTGCTTCCTTTTCTTGTCTAATTTTTTTCAATTTTCGGTACATCTGTTGCTACTGCGCAAAATATATCGAGAGCTTTTCTATTCTTCCTGTAAGCTCATCTCATTTTCTCTATTTGGATTCTTTTAGCTGCTATTGCTGACGGTCATCGACCTATTTTAAATCTATGAATATGAATCTTCCTCATGGTAATGTTCCATCCTTGACTTTCCGTTTCTCGCATTTCTTCATCTTTGGACTCTTATGCCCAAGACTGTTCTTGGCATTATTCTTTCCTGTAAAAAAATAATATCTCAACCCGAAGTTGCAGTTGTTATAAAGTTACCCGTGGAACAATGGATTGTTTTCTATAAAGTTACCCGTGGAACAATGGACTTCTGGATTTTTCGTATCTCTTATTGAGGCAAAGGAAGATTGATTAATTTAAATTAATCTGAAATACAGCTTCTTTACCTCTTAACCCACAATATTCCTCTCCATTACTATAATGCTTTAAGCAGAACCTAACCCGAGGGAAAGCAGCTGAGGGGAGAATTCTCGTTCCCCACCTTTAAACACAAAACTCAATATTTGTAGTTTTCTTTTCTATATAGTATGGTTGTGGGCTGGCCCAGGGGATGAATCCTACATTGACTAGATGCCACAGTGATCGTCCGTCGCAGTTCCATGAAACCCTAGTGTGGATTTTTCTGACTGCGACGAGAGAGAGAGAGAGAGAGAGAGAGAGAGAGAGAGAGAGAGAGAGAGAGAGAGAGAGAGAGAGAGATATAGAGATGGGAAAAGAGAAGAGAGATGAAACATTTAAGAGAAATTGAGAGAAGAGAGAGAGAGAGAGAGAGAGAGAGAGAGAGAGAGAGAGAGAGAGAGAGAGAGAGAGAGAGAGAGAGAGAGAGAGAGCTTGCCATACCCGGTCGCCTGCCTTAGTTATGTCAAGTGCCACCACACATCTCCCCATAGCCCTAAAGGCAGAAGACCATAAATCTGAGATACGAAAATATATCACCAGTGAACCTTGAGCGTCTAAAACCATACTATTGACCAGAAAGAAGTGAATGGGATTCCAGATGATCTGAGAAATGAGAGTTGAGAAGAGTTCCAAATTTCTTAGCTAAAATGCAAGGCGATAGTTAGAAGTAACAGAGCGGCTACTTGTCTTCGGAATACGTTGAACAAATACGCACATCCAACACTGTGAAAGTGCTGGTGTTGAGGCATGTAGTTGAACGAAGGGTAGCGCCAGCTCAGAAACACACTCCCTCAAAATTCTGGAATTAATGCCATCCGGGCCGCTCGCCTACCTAACGTTCATAGATTTCATGTGCCCATGCACCCGATTAAATGTAATAACAGGTAAAGTCATGAGATAACTGACAGGAGTAGGAGGAGGAGTAGAAAAGGGATGATTGCCAGAGTCGTCCAGGGTTGAATTAGAGGAAAACAGGAGGCCAGTGAGTTTGGCCATTTCAGTTGGAGTATTAGCAGCAGAACCATCAGAGCGAATAAGAAGAAGAAATGCAGAAATGCTTGTAGTTGGTGTATGTTTTTTTAATATGTGATTGTGTGTTGTTGTTGTTGTTAATAATAATAATGATAAAAATAATAATAATATTAGGATGTGATCAGAGAAGAGAGCGTGCAATGTTTGCTACTTTGCTATAACTTGAATTTGGGGGAAACAGAAGATGTTGCAATACATGTTGAGTAGGTTGGTTTCTATTATTAAAGATACTGAGTGCATTTAAACTGTCTATGTGTGTGTGTTTCACCTATTGGTGTGGGTATATGTGTTTGTTAAGCATTGCAAGGTGATGCGCATTGAAGTAACCTGCCAGTTTCAAGTTTTTATATTGAGTTAGGGGGATAAGTCTAGGACATAATCCCCTAAGGCAGTGTTGAAAGGTCATTGGTGGGACATAGAAATTAGTTTTTATTTTTTTTATTAAATTTTTAATTCTATTGATCGTTACTTGGATATTGGGTCATTGTTCATAATTAGTTGTGCGTGATTTGTGGTGCTTCGAAATTTCGATATTTTTGTGAAATTGGGAAATTCAGAGAGGTAAGTGCTTGGTGTGAGATTAGATTCCTGTTATATTAGTGCTATGTGTGTATTGTATTTGATTAAGGTATTGATAAGTTCTTTATTTATTCCTTATGCCATTAATATTTAATTGAATTATGTGGATGAAGGATGCGAATTTCTGTGTGCTAGTCTCCGCATGAGTTGCAGGACTATGTTGGAAAATGTTGACATAAGGTTTGGAGATTTGTGCACTTTATGTGAAATCAGAGCTGGCATATGTTGCGCAATACTGAAGTTTGCCCTTGGGTGAGTGATCTATTACATTTGGGGCAGATAAATGCTCTGGGGCCTGGATTTAATTCTATGTCTCCTGTTAATAGGAGGATTTGGGCTCATACACCGGTCTTATGCACCTCAAGTATAAAATGGTGGAGAATATAGACATAGACAGATATTCTTCCGAGCCCATATATATATATTTATATATATATATATATATATACCATATATATATTATATATATATATATATATATATATATATATATATATATATATACTCTTTCTATATATACTCTCTTATATAACAAAAGAGAAAACCTGCTCTTTATATACTGGTGATGTATTGGATGTCAAATTTTTGACATCCGCAGATGTGAGATTTCTAACATCCACGGATGTGAATGCGGATGTCAGAATTTTACATCCTCGGATGCGGATGTTAATGTCACATCTGCGCGGATGCGGATGTCAGCGCAAAGAATTATATATATGCATATATATATATATATATATATATATATAGCTCATACCATACACTACTATATACTCTCATATATAACATATATCTTTATATATATATAACACATATATATATATATAACCTTAGATAAATAGGATAAATTGCTTGCATTTCAAGTACCTGTTGCACCAGGATGCGGGACATGGGCCTCCTACGAACCCAACCAACCTCTTTCTAACAGCCACAATATGAAGAAAGCACAAAAATGTGCTCTTAACTTTGAAGTCATAATTTCTAATACTCAAATTTATATGAGGTAAATTATCTTTAAAAATAAAGGATTTTCTGCCTTCTCGCCCAGAAGTTGCTTTTTCATCGTAAATGAGACAAGAAGCTGAGTTAAATAATTGTTCACTTGCAACACTGCAACAACACTATTGTTTGATTACTTTATAAATTTTAAAACAAAGTCAGCTGAAAAATAGCAAATAAAAATAAAGATAAAATTTAAAAAAAAAAAAAACTTTTATTGAAATTATATGGAAACTGTGGAAATATAGATATCTATATATATATATATATATATATATATATATATATATATATATATATATATATATATATATATATATTCTTTATTCTATATATATATATATATATATATATATATATATATATATATATATATATATATATATATATATATATATATATATATATATATATATAAATATATATATATCATCCACATCCTCATGACCAAAGATTGGATGCAGATGTCATTAATTATATGGAATCCCCTGCGGATGCAGATGTTTCCAGAGATATATTTGCGGATGCGGATGTCTGCGGATGCAGTTGCGGATGTCACATACATCTCATATATATATATATATATATATATATATATATATATATACTATATATACTAACTATATATATACACCTACTACTATATATATATATATATATATATATATATATACATATTTATAATAACACTTATATATATATATATATATATATATATATATATATATATATATATATATATATATATATATATATATATATATACTATATATAGTTACGTTCTAATGTGTGATATTTGTGTCTTGAAAAAGCAGCTTCTTCTATATGTATCAAATTTTTATAATGTATGTTTAAAATTTTTTTTTTTTTAGTTGTACAGTCATTTTAATTTAATAGTTACCTAGTGTTATTTTAGTGTTTTTTAATTGTCAGTGATTTCAATATTTGTTTTCATATAATAAAATGTAATTTCATGAAAATTTTCTGAAAGGTTAGGATAGGTATATGGATGGTTTGGGTATCATATGTGATATTTTAAGCCAAATTGGCTGGTTCTTAGTTACTGTAGTTATTAAGGTTAATTGCATGGTACTATAAAGTTATGGTTAGCATACATGGTTAGCATGTATATATTTTAGATATAGTTTTTAGTTTTTTTATTTTAGTTTTAGACTTTGTGTATAAATAAGTTAGCCTATTGACTTGCAAGCCCTAGGATGCTTGGTGGATTGCATCGTGTGATATGTTTTAAAAACTTGTACTGATAACATATAGTGATTGACAAGCCCTAGGGTGCTTTGTGGATTGCATGACATGTTGTTTGAGTGATTCGTTCCTGTAGGCGACTGGCACAGTCTTGAAAAGCCCATGTGGCTTCTTACAGTCTTGTTTTTGTTTCTAATAAGTTATGATTTTATCTTTTGCTTTCTATTTTTTAAGATATTAGTTATCAGAATCACAATTTTTAGTTTAAAGATTTCTTTTTATTAATATAATAGTTTTAAAATTTGTTTATGGTTTTTTATTGCAGGTTGCCATCACCTTGAGGTACTTTTAATTTGAGTTAAGTTTAACATTAGTTTTAGTTATCCTGTTAGTAATATACGATCATTTATTGTGTGTGGGTTAATGTCTGCGTGAGTGTGGATGAGTAAACGCAATATTTAACTTTAGTATTATGTGTACATGTAGCTTGTAGAGGTGTTAGTCTTTGTGAGTGGCTGTTCGGATAATGACTGGTCGAGGTAGATGTGGGGGGTGGGTGCAGACGGGTTCTCTAACCCGAGCTTTGCCAACATTGTGCGTCTATTTACAGTGTAAATCATGAATTTGTGAATGTCTCTAGCTCTGAAGCCCTAACATTTATCTAATGTCTAGACCCAGCTAGCCAGGAGGATTCTTTTCCAAATAAGCTAAATATCTCTAGCAACTACATCTTTTTCCGCAATTTCCTCCTCAAAGGTGGAGTCTCTGCCTATAGTAACATAAACACTCCTGTAATACGTCTTTAGGAATCTCGAATCTCAACTTTGATGTTCTATGAAGGCTTAAAATCTTTCGCCTACTACTACTATCATTATCTTGTGTTTCTGCTACTGTTCACACATCAAACAAGTCTTCCGGCACTTTGTGAGTATCTCACTACTTCTCATGGGACTGTAATAAATTCTCATACTTTTTCTCCAGCAGCTTCACCATGCCCTAAACGTGTTCTGGCACTATCGGGGCTGGTGAGGCATTGCGCCCGTTTTCATCTGGTTCACTCTCTTTGGAATGAATCCTGCTTTGACTCGGAGGAAGCTTTGGCATATGCACTGCTGAAAAGGTAGGGCCGTAATCATCGATGGGATGAGAAGTTTCATTCATCTTAGACTAAATTTTTTTTCTCCTCATAATCCATGGTTCGATGGAGCTTGCTCGCCATTCAGTAAGGAGCATTGAATCATCTTGAGTGCCAGTTTCTCTATCTTTACTAATTTCCATTCCGCTCCGGAATCGTTGCAGGGATTACTACTATTCGACAGGCTAAGCTCTCTTTCACTAAAAGAAAGTACGCCAACCTGCTTGGTTCTCTTACTGATAAAAATTTCACTCTTGCCAAAAACATCTCTAACAACTTTGTAAATTAGCCTTTCCAAGTTATTAACTCTGAGGGATCTATAATTATACTCCTGAAAGGGCTAATCTTCGGCCTCCTTTTCTATCTAATTCTACCTTGGACGATTCTGGCATCCTCCTCCTACTCCTTCTCCTCTCAGGTTCCATGGCTCCTTCTGTATAGCACATGATCAGTGTGCATGAGATCCTAAGCTCTGACCGCCCAGGAAAGCTGGTTCCGCTTGATTAATTCTCCGTGTTTTGCAGGGAGTGTGCT
The DNA here is from genome assembly GCA_015478945.1 of Trachelipus rathkii. NCBI lineage: Eukaryota > Metazoa > Arthropoda > Malacostraca > Isopoda > Trachelipodidae > Trachelipus > Trachelipus rathkii. The sequence goes on from JABUQX010057435.1 coordinate 37,085, forward strand.
ACAGGCTGGCGCATGTCCTCGTTCATCTCTATGTCTTAATACTATTACTTTTCCTCAGTGCTGGAAGCGTTATATGTAAAAAAAGGTAGCCTCTTTGATCCTTCAGACTATCGCCCTATATCTCTCTTGCATTCTATCTAAAATCTTTGGAAACTCTTTTAACTCTGTTCCTGGATCATGGTAGGTCTCTCATTCCTTCTCTGATCATCAGTGCTCGGTCAGCAGTGACATACTTTCCCTATGTAACTGATCTGGTCTTATACCAAGGAACTATATTGGAGTCTTTCGTGGTGGCGTTTGACATATCAAAGCCTTTTGACCCAGTATGGTACGCGTCACTGCTCTCTGCAGGCTCCCACTCCTTTTGGGTTTCCTAATTCTCTTTTTTACTCTTGTCTAGTTTTCTCAAATCGCTCATTCTACTTTTCATCAACAATTTCCTTAGCTGTACTTATAACTCTGTTTTTTCTTATGCTGATATAAATTTTTCTTCTGTTTCAAAATCTAACAACATCTGTATCTAGAGTTGCTTCTCGTCTTTAACTTTACCATTCTATTCTTGCCGATCTGGATGGGTTTTCCCGGTGGGGCATATATTCATGTTCAACTCTTTAAAAACCTAAACTTTTTACATATATACTCTAACTTACTACTCAACTTTCTGGCTCTGGTGTCCCATGTCTCTTTTTGAATAATAATTAAGCATTTGGTCTGAACATAACAACTCATTGTCTTTGGAAACCTCATATAACAATAGTTGCTAAGGTGACCTCAAAGAAGTTAGATTACATTGTCAGGTTTTATGAATTTTTCCTCTGAACAGTTGCTCCAGTTATGAGCCCTATTCGCCCTTGTATGGAGTATTGTTCTCACATTTGGGGGGGCTCGGCTTCACCCTTCTGACTAGATAAAGGTTGAGTCTAAGCTAGCTAACCAGCTGTCCTCCTTTCTTTCCAAACTCCCTTGACCCTCTATCTCTGCGACGTAGCGTTGGCACACTATCTCTTTCTATAAAATTTTCTGACAGTGATATAGGGGACAGGCCTCTTGTGTCACACCTTGCGTACCGTATCTAAGGGACCTTGCTCTCGCATGAATATTGGGTGAGTATTGAATTGAACCTCTTCGTTGTGGGCCTCTTTCTTCCAGCTACTTCTGTTCTGTTTAACTCCTTGCCTTCTGCAGTTGTTTTATAAAACCGTATTTAATCTTCCCCTCTTTCAAGCCCACGTCTGTTTGCCTGAGGGCTTTGCGTTAGCTAGGGATTGAGTGGTTTCCTGTTTATTTGCTCAAAATTGAAGGGCCCAGCCGTGAGTGGTGGTGAACTGTGAAAAAAATTATATATATATATATATATATATATATATATATACATATATATATATATCTATATATATATATATATATATATATATATATATATATATATATATATATATATTAAAATATTTTAAAACTACTTTAAAATAAATAAAGGAAAATCTTAAGAAAAATAACTAAATGAGAAATTGAAAAGGGAAATTAAAACCTATATATTGGTGCTCGTAGTTACTATAAATTTTTTACAATATATATATGTATATATATATATATATATATATATATATATATAACATATACATATATATATATATATATATATATATATATATATATATATATATATATATATATATATATATATATATATATACACATATATATATATATATATATATATATATATATATATCTTTTCTCTATATTGAACTAGTCCTTTTGAAGTTATTGCACATTACCATACAGGCACCATTCTAATGGATTTGTTCCCACATCTTAAAATCTTCCATTCAGAAGTTTGAGAATTCTTTAATCAGTTAGTGTAGCAACATTGCCCCACCGAGCATCAAAAGTTTCATCATATTGGGCGATGAACTTTCAAATGTGTTTCAGAGGCAGTTGTTCATTGCCTCAGGTAAGATTAATGCGATGATTTATACTGTTTTTTTATGTCCTGTCAGTTTTATATGTTTTCCAGCTAAAATCCCGGTTTTAACTATAATTCTTTGGTAATTTGGAACTAAATACGTAAAACAAGTGTCTTTCTTTACTTTTAGTTACATTTTAGGAAGTAAAATTGTTTAATATACCCATTTAATGAGAGCGAAAAGGAAAAATAAACAGTTTAATAGATTAGTATAAAGTATTGTGTTGTAGGTGTACCAACGCACATTCAATTACTATATTCAAAAATGATAAAAATGTTTGTGAAAATGGCTTTAAAAAAATGTTAATATTTAAAATTTAATAATCAGTGGAGTAGTAAATTTAATCATGTTTTAAAACTTTAACCTCGATGAGGCACGGGTTAATATTATCCGATTGATCGAAATTTTTATACATTGTTTCAACATGTGAAAAAAGTCTATCAGGTCCTACCTTTTATCGGCAAGAGAAAAAAAAAATTTTACTATACACTCGGTTCAAGATCTAATATGTACCATATATATATATATATATATATATATATACATATACTACTATATATATATATATATATATATATATATATATACATATATATATATATATAACATATATATACATAATCATCATGATCATCACCCACCTTACTTTTTAACGACTAGGGTAAGGTCTTCGCTTTGTACAGAAACAAACTGATGAAGATACGACGCAAGTCGAAAAAGAAAGCCTTATACTTACTTATACCATTAGTGAGAATCCGTCACATTCAGAAAATTCATATATATATATATATATATATATATATATATATATATATATATATATATATATATATATAAATATATATATATCT
>JABUQX010057436.1:0-12500 GCA_015478945.1 Trachelipus rathkii
ATATTATTTTTATTATTATTATTTTTGTTATTTTTTCCGCCGACCGGTTTCTTTCTTCGCATCCCTGTCTTGAGTTCGAATAATATATCTACATGGGATAGGTCATATTTCGTATCTTGTTTAAATTTGGAGGGGTGTTAGTATGTGGGATGTTAACTCTTGTCGTAGACGAGCGTTACGTCCCCGTGGGTCCCGAATGGGGACCCCACCCCCAATTAAAAATCGAAGTGTTCGTAATTGGGTGAAATTTGGTGAGAGGATTCAGAGTTGAATTTCTAGAAATAGTTGATATGGGAATCTGAGGAGTTGGCTCCAGCACCGCGTTGCTGGACGCACTGCGGTGCCGAGTTAATAAACAGTCGCTATAACAACAATGTTGGTGTTCTTATATATGTTATTGAGTCGTTAGGGAGTTCGAATATGATGGTTATAAGTCGTAAAGGGTGTCTAGGGACCCCCCTTAGGGGGTCCCGACGAAAAAAAGAAGAAAAAAGCCACAGAGTGCAAAAACAAGAGATCGAAGGAGAAGAAAGAAGGATGAAAGATGAATAAAAGGAAGAAGAATGAAGAAGGAGTCTGGACTCAGAGGAGTAGAAGGTGACAGCTTGCACCGGTGCTGGCTCCGGTGCGTTGCCGAGTTATTAAATATTTGTATTTATACAATATTTGGTGTTCCTTATATATATGTTATTGGATCTGTAGATTTCGAAAATAATGGTTTCAGAACCATCAAGAAAAAAATAAATTCAATAAATAAATAAATAAATAAATAAAATTAAAATTTCTTACACTTTTTATGTTTTATAACTTACAATAAAAAATTTACGTTTTACATACCCTAACAGCAGTCTAATCACCTAATCATAACCACCATTTTCAACCCCACCAGCCACTCCTGTCCAGTTGTGGATCTATGATCTATTGATTAAAGGGTCACACTTTTGAGTAGTATTTTGGATAAACATAACATAAAATCAAGTTCTTAACAATCATCAATCAATATATGTTGAGCGTAACAAAGTTATTCACAGTAATAAAGCTTACTTAGTATCATCTGAACTATGAATATAACCCACAACGACAAACTTAGCACATCTTAAACAGGAATAAACTGTAACTTTACAAGTTCCACACTTGACACCAGTAAAGTAACTACATAACATACAAAAACGTAACCTACTTACACTTTTTCATATCTCCAACATATTAACGTTAATCTTACACTAAACAGTAACATATTTACCAAAAATTTACCATAACCTTGTGTAATTATCATACAGACTAGGAATATTTGCTAACGTAACAAAGTTTCACACTAATAAAGCTAACAAGCATCAACTGAACTAAGGAATATAATTGTACAAAGACAAATCTTGCACACATTCTATATAACCCGAATAAACTTGCTAACATTAAACAAAAGAGCCACACTTTAAACACCAGAAGTAACTTAACAAGACTCACAAAAACATAATCCATTCAGACTTTCTCAGACGTATCTCAAACATGACAATGTTAATTTTACATTAACATAGTAACTATTAACAAAAAAATTTAGCATAACCTTACCTAACCCTCAATAATACCTAATGGGTTAGGGTAAAGAATGTAAAGGTTGAACAATCTCTGTTAAAGCAAAAACTATGATCAGGAGTTTTTGAACTAAGTAGTATGAATAAAATTGTCCTTTATTCAAATGTAGTCAATAAATCGAAACATACGAGGGAAGTAAACAAGTTTTTCATAATTTTTATAACATATAATTTCATTGAAAAGAGCGTTATATAAAAATTACATAAAAACATATAAATACATTAAATATAAGTTTATTTTAAAATATATTAATTCATCATAAACAGAGCAACATAAGATTCAGTTGGGTACGTTCGTATTATATCTCTCTAAAGATTCAACATCCTTTAAAAGGATGTAAGTATAAATTGCCTTCAGCAACACTATAACCATTTTCGCAATTTTGATTTCAGCAGACTCATTCTCTCATAACAAGAGATAAGTAAACTTATTCCAAGCTGATAGTATAATGCAACTCCTGTAACACTGTATTATACGGGAAAACCACATGTTTCGGTGATAAATATCATAGATTACACCATGTGCTATATGTATTAATCCTCAAGTATGTCAACATCGTTAAGGTGCGAAGTTAATTCGTTTTTTATTTTCAGCAATGCTGTAATATTTTCAGATGTTCGAACTGTGAAACCTATACACGTACGCATGAAGGTCACACAATCGATGGGTTTCCAATAGTTGCGTACATCAAGGGTTTTAATATTGTCACACGATGAGAACACAACGTCTATTCTATTATGACCTCTCACACGGTCACCTCTGATAGATATTTCACTACTCGTCGATCCATCGGATAACACACACTTATCCTCTAGCCATGCAGCTGCGATGTCGATAATCTTGATGAATCCATCAGCACAAACGAATAAAGGTCTATTATTTGAACCTCTGGCGGGAATACAAGCAATGTATCGGTATCCATCCGGTTGACGATTAAATATAAATGACACATCGTGGGGAATAACGAAACTCCTTGTGAAGATATCAAACAAACAGGTGGTTAGAGATGTGGGGAGATGAACATTCGTTACCATTACAACGAAAAATGTCCTTACTTGAAGGAAATCGTATGGTAAACAGCCCTTATATGTATTGAGATTCTTTCTTCCACCCTTTGAAAGGATGTAACTATAAATGCCTTCAGCAGCCCTAAACCACAAGAATACGACGCACGAACGAACCATATCAGTTCAAAAGGGTATATATTCTCGTTAGACAAAAACAACAACAATAACAATAAACAGGTTCACTATGGTAATATATGTATACAAAGGAGATCTATACAGTCAAATTGACATGAAATGAGCTTATCCAAAACAAAAAACAAAACAAAAACAATAATAATAATAATAATAATAATAATAATAATAATAATAATAATAATAATAATAATAATAATAATAATAATAATCAATGTTCATCACATACATATAGTTTTTACATAGGCTTAAGATCTAAAAACGCTAAATTTTTACATTGAAAACCAATCATTTTCGTCGTTATATCTAATATATTTTTTCACTTCATCGATACCATCATTGAGTACATATGTTAAAAGTTCACATTCAGACACTAAAATATGTTTACTCGATAGATCATTGTGGTAAGCACTTTCGTTCCATTGTTTTCTAAATAGATAGACGAGTTTCTGTACATCTATAGAATTTAAGAAGCGTTCAATGATAGTCTCAGAATCATCAATCAGCGTTTTCTTGAATGAACAATATTCCTGATACAACATGTAATGCGCAACAGTTACATAATTAGACAGCATTTCCGATTTCTTAGTTTGCATTATTACCATCCTACAAACCTCCGACAGATATTTTAACGGTTTTAATCCAGAAATATAGATTCTACGAGCCGTAGGTTTAAATACGCCTGTGTCATTACACATCTTCCATACTCGAACCTCCAGTCGATGTTGTGAAATTATACCCTTAGAAAAAGAGATAGTAAGATGACTAACTTTATGACATCCTCTTCTAGCAATAATCGTTTCCGGTGATTCTACTAAAACGTTGGTAGAGTCAGAGTACTCCTTAACCCATTCTGCAGCGTGTCGACATATACAGAGTAGTTCATCTGTACTCATAAAAATACGTTTGTTACTGCGGTATACAGATTGATTAATACACGTGAAAAAATCAGAACCATCGGGGTTTCTTTTATATAAGATTGAAACCCCACATCCTGGGATCTTGATTACCCATTGTATAATCTTTTGTATAGGGGTATATCTGTTAAGACGCTGCATATTGTTCACTTAATGAAAATAGAACACTTTTTAACGGAGCACAACCTCCTAATGCTTTCAAGTCCACAACGATTATGACGTTAAAACAAGCATCATGAGAAAAGATATTATAAAATTAAGGATACAAACACAAGCCTAACAGGAAGGTTAAACCTGTTTTTTTTTTTTTTTTTTTTTTTTTTTTTTTTTTTTTTTTTTTTTTTTTTTTTTACAGTTGTACATTCACTTTTAGGCCTTACGCTCCGTTCGTTTTATGTTTGTATTTCATGTTTCATTCAACGCTATCACATAGGGCAAACTAATAAATGCTAATTGGACCTAAGAACATAGCATAGCTAACTTACGAATAAACAGTTTTCATTAACAAAGCTCATTACTCATCTACGGTAAATAACTAACACCATTCTTAAAACTCAATCTACCCCGATCCCTTTTCGAAACATTACGCAAACCTTCAAATCCTGAGGCTCACCCTGCATACTTATCATTAGGGCTTTTACTTTATAAAAATTTAGTGTTTTTAGATCTTAAGCCATGTAAAAAACATTATGTATGTGATGAACATTGATTATTATTATTATTATTATTATTATTATTATTATTATTATTATTATTATTATTATTATTATTATTATTATTATTATTATTATTATTATTATTATTATTATTATTATTATTATTATTATGATTGTTTATTTTTTGTTTGTTTTTTGTTTGTTTTAAGCTCATTTCATGTCAATTTGGACTGTATAGATCTCCTTTGTATACATATATTACCATTATTGTTATTGTTTTTGTTATTGTTGTTGTTTTTGTCTAACAGAATATATACCCTTTTGAACTGATATGGTTCGTTCGTACGTCGTATTCTGTTTTACTTTCTTCTGATTGGTTGAAAGAAAGAATCTCATTACCTATAAGGGTTGTTTACGCATACGATTTCCTTCAGTAGGACATTTTTTTCGTTGTACTGGTACGATGACATCTCCCCGCATCTCCACATGTGTTGTTGATATCTTCACAAGGAGCTTCCGTTATTTCCCCGCAATGTGTCATTAATTAATCGTTCAACCGGATGGGGATACCGATACATGCGTATTCCTACCAAAAGGTTCAAATAATAGACCTTTATTCGTTTGTGCTGATGGATTCATCAAGATTATCGATATCGCAGCTGCATGGCTAGAGGATAAGTGTTTGTTATCTGATGGATCGATGAGTAGTGAAATATCTATCAGAGGTGACCGTGTGAGAGGTCATAATAGAATAGACGTTGTGTTCTCGTCGTGTGACAATATTAAAACCATTGATGTACGCAACTATTGGAAACCCATCGATTGTGTGACCTTCATGCGTACGTGTATAGGTTTCACAGTTCGAACATCTGAAAATATTACAGCATTGCTTAAAATAAAAAAACGAATTAACATCACATCTTAACGATGTTGACATACTTGATGAGGACATAATACATATAGCACATTGTGTAATCTATGATATTTACACCGAAACATGTGGTTTCCCGTATAATACAGTGTACAGGAGTGCCTTAATAACTATCAGCCTGGATAAGTTTACTTCTCTCTTGTATGAGAGAATGAGTGCTGCTGAATCAAAATATGCCGAAAAATGGTTTAGTGTTGGTGAAGGCATTTATACTTACATCCTTTTAAAGGATGTTGAATCTTTAGAGAGATATATAGAACGTACCCAACTTGAATCCTATGTTCTCTGATTAGATGAATTAATATATTTAAAATAAACTTATATTTTTATGTATTTATATGTTTTTATGTATTTATATAACGCTCTTTTCAATGAAAATTATATGTTATAAAATATTGAAAACTGTTTACTTCCCTCATGTATGTTCGATTTATGACTACATTGATGAGAGCTGTTTATCTCTGGTTATTGTGTGTTAATAGTTATGCCTCATAGTTTAGCTTTACAGAGAGTTAAAAACTTTACTTTGTTTGCCCTTACCCATTAGGTATTATGAGGGTTAGGGTAAGGTTATGCTAAATTTTGTTAAATATTACTATGTTAATGTAAAATAACATTGATATGTTAGAGATATGGTTGATAAAGTATGAATGGATTATGTTTTTGTGAGTCTGTTAGTTACTTTACTGGTGTTAAGTGTGGCTCTTTGTTAATGTTAGCAGTTTATTGGTATAAGATGTGTCAGATTTGTCTTGTACATTAATATTCTTAGTTCAGTTGATGCTATGTTAGCTTATTAATGTAAAAACTTTGTCACGTTAGCACACTTTTGCTGGTCTGTATGATAATACACCAAGAGGTAATTTGTGTAAATGTTACTGTGTTAGTGTAAAATTAACGTTAATATGCTGGAGATATGCTTGACAAAGTGTAAGTAGGTTACGTTTTGTTATGAAATGTTAGTTACTTTACTGGTGTTAAGTGTGGAAATTTGTTAATTAACAGTTTATTCCTGTTTAAGATGTGCTAAGTTTGTCGTTGTGGGTTATATTCACTAGTTCAGATGATACTAAGTAAGCTTTATTACTGTAATGTGAAAACTTTGTAACGTCAACATATATTGATTGATGTTTGTATAAAAGAACTTGATTTTATGTTATGTTTATCCAAAATACTACTCGAAATGTGACCTTAATCAATAAAGATCAATAGATCACAACTGGACAGGAGGTGGCTGTGATGGGGATTAGAATGGTGCGTTTGATTTAGTGATTACTGCATTTAGGGTATGTAAAAACGTAAATTTGTAAGTTATAAACATAAAAAGAGTAAGAAATTTTATTTATTTTATTTATTTATTTATGATTTAAATTTTTTTTCGATGGTTCTGAAAACATTATTTTCGAAATCTACAGATCCAATAACATATATTTATAAGGACACCAATATTGTATCATTACAAAAATATTTAATAATTTACTAACCCGGCACCGCACCGGAGCCAGCACCTGTGCAGCTGTTCACCTTCTACTCCTCTGAGTCAGACTCCTTCTTCATTCTTTTCCCTCTTTATTCATCTTTCATCCTTTATTTCTTCCTCCTTCGATCTCTGTTTTTGCACTCTGTGCTCTTTTTTTCAGTCGGGACCCCCCTAAGGGGGGTCCTAGACACCCTACACAGACTTATAACCCATCATATTCGAACTCTACGACCTCAATAACCCTTATAAGGACACCAACATTGTTGTTATACGACTGTTTATTAACTCGGCACCGCAGTGGCTCCAGCACCGTTGCCGGAGCCAACTCCTCAGATCCCATATCAAACTTATTTTCTAGAAATTCAACTCTGGATCCTTTCACCAAATTTCAGCCAATTACGAACACTTCGATTTTTTAATGGGGGTGTGGTGTCCCCCCTTCGGGGACCCACGGGGACGTAACCTTGGTCTACGACAAGGTTACATCCCCATCTAACCCCCCTCCAAATCTAAACCAAGATACGATAACCCTATCCCATGTAGATGTATATTGAACTCAGACAGGATGCGAAGAAGAAACCGCGGCGGAAATAATAACAAAAAAAATATAATAATAAATTAATAATAATAATAAAAATAATAATAATACATAATAATACAAGACAGATCACCACTAACCGATGTCTGAACCAAACCGAACCCTGAACCGCGAGCCGGAGTCGGAGTCGGACCGGAGTCGAGCCGGAGTCGCTGCAGGGAAACGTAATCTCGTCTCCGATGAGATTACGTCATCATATAGCTCACATTCAATTTTAGCTCGATACGTTAAGCCTAACAGGGTTTTCAGGACGAATTTGACCTTGGAGCTAAGGGGGGCAAACACCACCCTTAGGGGTGACCTACGATCACCAAAACTCGCATGGGATCAGTTTATCACACACAATAATCATATACCAAGTTTCAGACCGATAGCTCTATTCCTTCCTAGCGAAAAGGGTGGCATCGCCCAAGTGGCTCCGCTATGCAAGACGCTGACGAAAGAGGAGACGCTGAAGATGACGAAGGATACGTAGAAGAGGTTTTAAAACAACTCAGAAGTGTTTCCTCCGGAAACACTTCTTCGACGTGATAATAATAATAATAATGTGTATTGTATGTGTATGGCTGCTCGCGCGCGCGCCGCTCTCACCGCACTGGACGTAATTACGAATACGTCATTTTCACGCTTCGAGGCCGAACTCTCGTTAGGCTTAAGTTCGGTCGCTCAGAAGAAGCCGCCACAAGCGGCGTAAAGCGCTATATCGGTGTCCACCCTCGGGGGTGACCCCCCCTCTATTATAAATCCTACAGACTTGAAATTTACACAGCGGATTTGAGCTTATCCCATACATAGATTATATTCCAAGTTAGACCTATGAACTTCTATTCCTTCATATCGAAAAGGGTGTCAACGGTCAAACTGTAGCAAATACTTACTTTTATATATATAAAATATATATATATATATATATACTATATATATACTAATATATATATATATTATATAATAATACCGATATCGGATATATATATATATATATATATATATATAGTTTGTTTTCTGCTGAAAAAATTGCACTGTCGATAATTTCGGGGGGGGCTGCAGCCCCCTCAGCCCCCCCCTGGCTACGCCCCTGATATATATATATATATATATATATATATATATATATATATATATATATATATATATATATATATTATATATATAAATATATAAAATATATATATATATATATATATATATATATATATATATATATAATATATATATATATATAATGAACCATGCATCAGTTGTACACAATGAATTCAATGAATATTTACTTACCTTCAATGTGTCTTATGCTGTTGCCATTCCATGACGAGTTTAGAAATGCGGGGCTTCAGCTTGAAGTGCCACTCTCATATCATTTTCGCAACAAAGCCTGTTCCTTTTCTTCGTTTTTATGTCTACCATTCTCGAAAATGATTGCTCGCAAAGATACGTTGTAACAAACGGTATGAGTATCTCAAGAGCTTTCTTAGCAATAAGAGGGTACGCACCGATTTGTTGACACCAAAACGTTGAGAGCGTTGTTGTTCTGAAGAGTTGCTGTTGAACCTGGCTTTGTTGAAGTTCAATGATTTCCTCGAGGTATTCATCATTGACATCTGCCGTCTCAACACTAAACGTGAATGGCTGTCTCACCCATGCTGGATATGACTCTCTGGTAGGGAAGTATCCGTCGAGAGACTTTGCGAGCTCATCTAAGTGCATAGCAATTGCTTGCTTCAGTTCCCCGGGTACAGAAATATCTCCAATTCCAGACACATCTTCGATCTTAGTTACACAGTCGTCCAGCAGGGGAAAGTTTGCAAAGTTATCATTCTCTATTCGTCGTTTCCATAAAGGTAGTTTTATTCGAAAAGCCTTCAGGTTTTCTTCCGCTTCGATGATGTTGACTTCACCGCCTTGCATCTGTTGATTGAGATGATTGAGCGCATTGAAAATATCGGCCATGTACGCCAAAATGAGAATGAACTCAGAATTTTCAAAGCAATCTGCATGACAATGTTGGTGCTCTCGCAAAAACAGGGCTAATTCCACACGCATAGCAAAAACACGATTCATCACCTTTCCCCGAGATAACCACCGAACGTTAGAATGGTACAGAAGTACCTCGAATTCAGATCCTATTTCATTACACAGCTCTTGGAATATCCGGTGTTTCAAAGCACTATTTCGCACATAGTTCACACATTCCACTATAATTTTTAATACTTCTGCCAGTTTTGAAGGCAAGGTTTTTGTTGCCCACGCATGCCTATGAAGAACACAGTGCGTAACAATGATATGTGGTGCATCGCCTTTCACCAACGCACCAAAACCAGAGTTTCGTCCCAGCATGGCAGGAGCTCCGTCCGAACAAACTTCTGAAATCATATCCCACGAAAGATCGTTGTCTCTGAAGAAGTCATCCACAAGCCTCTTCACGTTGGCTGCCTTACTTGTTGTTGCAAGAGGCTTACAAAATAAAAAATCTTCTATTATCACGTCATCTTTCAAATAGCGAACGAATACAACAAGCTGGCTTAGATTAGAAACGTCGGTGGTCTTATCAAGTTGGAAGCTGAATTTTAGTGAGCTTGAAATCAAATCTGCAACTACTTGAGTCAAGATATCAACGCTCATGTCATCTATTCTTCTGCTGATGGTGTCATCTGAAAGAGGAATTTGGGATAACTTATTTTCAGCAGCTTTTCCCAGCATAATATTCGCCATCTTCAACGCAGCTGGTTTTACGAGTGTTTCACCAATGGTGTGTGGTTTGCCCTGCTTTTTGCAATCAGGTATGCAACTTCGTACGATGCTGTGAGAATGGGTTGGTCAATGGGTACAAAGCCGAGAACAGGCAGAGTAGCCTTTTCATCGAATCTAGCCCTCTTCGCCTTAAATTCAGTGAGCGTTGTGTTCTTGTATTTCCCATCTCCATGCAGCTGTAGAAAGTGTTCCTTTAATTTTGCCGGTGCTAAACTAGAATTGCTCAACTTGGCATTGCAAATCATGCATTGAGGATGCTGACTCCCATCTCGTTCCGTTATACACGTGAATCCATATTGTACGTATTGATCTGACCACTTTCTAATTTTTTTCGACATAGTTAACATGAAGGCATTGAAATATTTGGAAAGAAATAAAAATGACAAAGTCAAGTACGATACACGCCAAGTTGATAACTAAGAGATATGTCGCCTGATTATCTGCAGCCAATGATGTACATGAGTATTTTCAACTTCGTTGATCGTTCCAATTCCCAAGATATGAAGAGTCAAAACTGGGTTTCTTTCCCCTACATTTAGCACTTATACCTATAAATTTTAATTTCATTATTTTAATTTATTAATTTTCACTTAACAATAAAAGGAAAAATATATTACCCGCAAAAAGAAAAAAAGAATTTAAAAAATTGATTTTTTTAGCCATATTTTCAAATATACATGGCAACAATTTTTGTGCAATGCCAAGTGACCAATAATGAAGGCCGTAAAAATTATTGATGTAGATTTTTCCTTTAATTTGTTTATATAAATATATATATATATATATATATATATATATATATATATATTCATATATATATATAATATATATATATTATATATATATTATATATATACTATATATATATATATACTTATAATATATATATATATATATAATATTATATATAATAATATATATATATTATAACTATATATATTATCAGAGCTGGGCGTTGCGCCACCGAGTTGTGGCCCTATGCGCCTTTATGGCGCACTATCAATTTTAGGGCGCAAAAGGTGCATTAGGCGCGCAAACAATTTTTAAAAAGGCGACTAAGGGCAAAGGCGACAGCAATTCTCTGCGGCCTATAGACGCGCCTATGAACAGGAACAAAGCATTTTTTTACCCTTAAAAGTTAGAACTTAGAAGCGTGGCAATATTAAAAATAAAAAACACATCCGATTTAAAACGTGTAACATATATTTATATATATATATATATATATATATATATATATATATATATAATATTATAATTTATATATATATATATATATATATATATATATATATATATAACTAGTTCAGTATTTCTTAACTACAAATAAATTTGGCAACTATGGCTCTTGAAAATTTTTCAACATCTCAGCGCTTCGTGCTGAACTCCTGGGGGAAAACTGGACCACAAGGACATGGAGAAGGAAGAGGACGTTGTAGATATTAGTTTACGGTGTTTTAATTACAAAAATAAAAAAAATGTGTTTTTCCTTCCTATAAAATCATGCTATTCTACTCATCGCACTAAAGTTTTAATTTTCAAATAAATTTAGCAACACAGCCACCGGCGGCGAAAAGTCGCAGGCCAAAGGCGCATAGGCGCAAGGCGAGTAGGCGCTGATGTGGACAAAAATATAGGCGCATAGCTAGGCGCACTAGCGTCCGGGCGGCATAGGCGCATTAGGCGCAGGCGCCCACTTCAAAAAAATTATAGTCGCGCCAGCTTCTGATGATATATATAATATATATATATAATACTATATATATATATATTAATATATATTATATATAATATATATATAGTAATATATATATATATATATCATATAATATAATATATATATATAGTATATATATTAATTTTTTTACAGTTTTCACCACCACTCACGGCAAAGCCCTATTCAATGAGGGGTGTTAAAATAAACAAAACTTCAACTAACGCAAATTACGCAAGATGAGCACAGACGCGGGCCTTAAAGTGAGGGAGATTAAATTGAGTAGAACTCACAGATATGGAAGAGAAAAATTCCACAGAAACAGAGGTGCAGGAAAGAAGGAAGGCACCGCAGCGAACTTGTTGGAGTATGCTAATATCAACACAAAAACTCAGTGCCACACAGCACCCTTGTGCTACGAGGGCGTCTTAAAGGTTGGTGGCACGCGGAGTGGAAAGTTCCCTCGAGCACTTGCCGCTACGGTACCAATAGAAAAGAGATAAAGCACCAACATCGGCGCCGCAAAGATAAAGGGTCAAGTGAACTAGAAAGAAACGGACATTTATAAGCCTTTTGCCTTTTGACTCGACCCTATCCAAAAGCCGGGTAAAAACCAGAGCCCCCCAGATATGAGACAGTACTCCATACAAGGGGCGAATAGGCCCTT
>JABUQX010057436.1:17500-27445 GCA_015478945.1 Trachelipus rathkii
GTACATTAGTATTTTTATTAATATATAAATTTAAAACAAGTATTAAAGGTGTTGTAAAATTAATTTGGGTAGGAAAAAACATGTCTAACTTATATTTTATTATCATTTTTAAACATAGATATTTGTAGAAAAGTATAAAATTTTATTTGCCTAAATTTTTTATATATTGCTTTTAAAACACTTAATATTATTAAAAAAAAAGAAGTTTTATTATTTTATACTAATTAAACAAATTATTTTACAAAAAATTATTTTTTTTCCATGCTAAGGAGTATTAGCTGTTCCGTGAGACACCTCTCCTCACAACTCAGAAAGACTGTACCTCAACCACTTCTTCCGGGGTTTTGAACTTCACCTCTTATCCTTCTTGAAAGGGTTTCATATGGCAGATTGTATCTTCTGGTGGTATCGCGGATACCTGCACCCTCTTCAACATCAATAATAGCCTGTAAGATGTCTTCTTGGGTGTACATAAGTCACCTGACACCTACCTTCTTTTGGTACTGGTACTTTCTGGGCATCTGCAAAGTGGAAATAGGCTATGTTGTCAATTGATTATCAAATTATATCAAAGACATTAAATATAGGTAATAGATAAACAATAAAGGGAAAATATTATTAAAAACAATAAAAAAAAAGGTTATTTATAGTTAAAGATATAGTGACTCATTTTACCCCAAAAGTGAAAACCTAAAATATTTTACAAACTAACATAAAAATGTACAATTATTTAGATGAAAACTCTTACCTTTACACTGTTCTTTATGGTGTTAATTGGAATTTTCGAAAGCTTCACTCTTCAAGACTCTGGAAGTCTTACAAATTTTTTTTTGAAAATTTAAAAATTAAATTTTTGAAAGGGGGGAAATTTTTTTGAGTTATAATTGTTATTATTTAATTAAATAACTACAAAATAATTTAATATAATTATTAAACTAACTAAAAACCAATTGAAACTCCTAATGGTTTCCATTATTAAATATATTAAATATTACAAACTGACTCATTTTACCCCTTGAGGCCCATTTCCCCCTTTTTATTTTATATATATATATATATATATATATATATATATATATATATATATATATATATATATATATATATATATATATATATATATATATATATATATATATATATATATATATATATATATATATATGTATATATATATATATATATATATATATATATATATATATATATATATATATATATATATATATATATATATATATATATATATATATATATATATATATATATATATATATATATATATATTTTTTTTTTTTTTTGAGAAGATTTATTTAAATAAAAAGATGTAACTTCCCCCAACTATACATGCCTTAAAAATTTCATATTAATTGTAAAAGTTATCACAATTTTTCATATTTGCAAAAAATATTTCTGCAAAAGCTAAGAGAGAGAGAGAGAGAGAGAGAGAGAGAGAGAGAGAGAGAGAGAGAGAGAGAGAGAGAGAGAGAGAGAGAGAGAGAGAGAGAGAGAGAGAGAGAGAGAGAGAGAGGAGAGAGAGAGAGAGAGAGAGAGAGAGAGAGAGAGAGAGAGAGAGAGAGAGAGAGAGAGAGAAAGAGAAAGAGAAAGAGAAAGAGAAAGAGAAAGAGAGAGAGAGAGAGAGAGAGAGAGAGAGAGAGAGAGAGAGAGAGAGAGAGAGAGAGAGAGAAAGAGAGAGAGAGAGAGAGAGAGAGAGAGAGAGAGAGAGAGAGAGAGAGAGAGAGAGAGAGAGAGAGAGAGAGAGAGAGAGAGAGAGAGAGAGAGAGAGAGAGAGAGAGAGAAAGAGAAAGAGAAAGAGAGAGAAAGAGAGAGAAAAAGAGAGGAAAAGAGGAGAGAGAGAGAGAGAGAGAGAGAGAGAGAGAGAGAGAGAGAGAGAGAGAGAGAGAGAGAGAGAGAGAGAGAGAGAGAGAGAGAGAGAGAGAGAGAGAGAGCAATAACTTTTTTTCTGCTCATCCCTGTCAATAGTTGGGGAGTTACATATTTATTTTATTTAGATAATTTCTTGAAACTCCTCCAATTATATATGCTCTGAAAATTTCATGCTGATCAGAAAGAGGAGAAGAAAGAGCGGCAGTGGAGCGCTTCTTACTGGCGATCAAAGAAAAGATAAGAATTAAGCTTTCCAAATCTTCATGTTTATAACAGATTCGAAAATTTTAGAAGGTACAGAAGTTAAAATGGTAGGGTGTAATGGAGGGGTTGAGAGGGTTCTCCTTTTTTAAGGGTTGAGAGGGATCTTCTTTTTTAAGGGTTGAGAGGGGGTCTCCTTTTTTAAGGGATGGGAGGGACCTCTATTTTTAAGGGTTGAGAGGGGTCTTCTTTCTTAAGGGCTGAGAGGGGTCTCTATATTTAAGGGTTGAGAAGGGTCTTCTTTTTTAAGAGTTCAGAGATAGTCTCCTCTTTTAAGGATTGAGAGGGGTCTCCTTTTTTAAGGGTTGAGAGGGGTCTTATTTTTTAAGGGTTGAGAGGGGTTCTCCTCTTTTAAGGGTTGAGAAGGTTTCCCTTTTTTTAGGGTTGTGAGGGGTCTCCTCTTTTCGACACAGGCTGAATGAAACTCAAGTTTCCAGCAAGAAGGGAATGTAGAAATAAAAAGACAAGAAAAAATAGTTTACCAAGTGATGGTGCAAGAGAGAGAGAGAGAGAGAGAGAGAGAGAGAGAGAGAGAGAGAGAGAGAGAGAGAGAGAGAGAGAGAGAGAGAGAGAGAGAGAGAGAGAGAGAGAGAGAGAGAGAGAGAGAGAGAGAGAGAGAGAGAGAGAGAGAGAGAATCTTTAGAAGAAATTACAATATTGAGCATAATTGAGTTGTTGGAGGGGGTGGAGAAAGAGGAATAGCTCTGGATTTGTCTAAAGTGGATTTAGATGTAAAGGTTTGAGCTGATAGTTCAACTTTAACAGAAGTTGTTCCATCGGAAGATAATAAAGGAGGGGAAAAGGAAGAAGATAAGCTAGAGTTGATATTCTTTGCAAAATTCCAGAAAGAGTATGAAGAAGAAGAGTCAGAAAGATTATTAAATTCTCAACGGAAATAAGAATTTTTAGTGTCAAGGAGAATAAATTTTACACGATTCGAGATGAAATATAAGTTGAATGAGTTCCTGGAGTTTGAAGAAGAATGAACTGAATGAGTCAAAGGAGATTTTACTCTCCATCAGCGGGATTCGAACCTGGACTCCGCGTCGCTGAGTTAACAGTGACCGGGCGCTCTAACCACTAGACAATCCACGTTCCCAAAAAAGAACGCTTCAAGAATAGTTTTTAAAGCTCCCGGTTTTCTCATCCCATAATTGCTGAGTACTTGAAGGCAGCGAATAGAAAGAAAACAAGCAGAGTTAAACCAAGGTTCGTTAGATTTAGTTGTTGGGGAAAGAATTTGGAGTGTACGTTCTCCATACCAGGGAGAATCACATCAGTTATCCGTTTTGCACATTCCGAGGCGAGGAACACCTCCTATTGAAGCAGTAGCCATTCCATGGGAAATCAAAGAAGTACGACCGTAAGTCCTACCAGTTTACAGCACCGAAGTGTCAAACAGTTTCCTCGCAGGAAGCGGAGGTCTAACATGCGGAAGACATAAAGATATAGAAGAGGATACAGAGATGGGGTGATCGGAGGAACCCAGATGAGGATAGAGTTTAACAGAATAGGGAGAAGGTAAAGGTCTAAAATGTTATTTTCATCTCCAAAATGTACTGGAATACGAACAGGGAGCTGCACCAACTGCTCGAATTCTTTCTGGATAGAAAAGTGGTAGCCAAGTTTACCAGTTTTATCTTGACAGTTAGATCGAAACCATTGGTGGTGTTGAACTTTGAAATCACCAACTGTGATGATTTCAGAAAAAAGTGAAGATAGGAGAATGTGTTCTAATTTATAGTTTAAGTAGTCGAAGAAATTAATAGAGTCTGTTGAGTTATTAGATAGATAAATAGAACAGAAGAATTTAGTAGTAGGTTGACAGGATAGCTATGACCATAAGGCAGAAACTAGGGAGACTCCACATCAGAGACACAGGAATAAACGACTTTGGTGGCTGAAATTAAGGAAAGAGACAATAGCAGGAAACGAAATCGGGTCTGGCTTCTTCGAGGCTAGTCTTGTTAATGACATTTTTTATCTTTTTTTTTAAAGGAAAGTGTTGTTTGAATAGTCTTTATGATGTGCGATAAAGGAGTACCTACTCCAGTGTAAGAAGAAAGTGGAGATGAGCGCGAATGCACACACACACACACACACACACACACACACACACACTACCTATAAAGTACTATAGAAAAACAGTATAGCTATACATAACTATAAACAGATATATTACGTATTACCTATATATATATATATAATATACTATACTACTATATATACTATCATATAGATAGTATATATATATAGTATATATACACCAGTATATAGTATTATATATAGTATATACATAGTATCTTATAATTCAGGCTTCAGGAAACGCAGCTATTATAGTAATATATATATAGTACTATAGTACTATATATATATTATACTATAAATTATATTTTTGTGTGCTGTGTGTGTGTGTGTGCGTCTGTGTGTGTGTGGTGTGTGTGCTGTAGTAGTATCGCGCTCCATTCTCCACTTTCTTCTTACATATATATTTCTTCTCATATCTATATATATATATATATTATAATATATAAATAATACTATATATATATATATATATATATAATATACTTTAATATACTATATATATATATATATACTATTAATAGTATATAATACTATACTATATATAATATACTATATAATATACTATATATAATATTTATATACTATGATATATATTTATATATATATATCATACCTACCTATTCTAGATATATATATATATAATATACTTATATATATATATATATATATATATAATACTATATATATATATATATTATTAATATATATATAGTTATATATATACAGAAACACCTATATAGTTGATGCGTGCTGCTTCGTTTGCTCGATACCAAATTGCAATTTTTCAGAACCCGACTGCGAAAAATGGTCCCATTTGAAAACCCTTCTTCTTTATAACAATCTCTTAGAATTTTGCGTTTTGTTGGAGGTTTATTTTTCCGTAAGAACAAATACTAATTTAGTTGATGTTTAAACCCCGTCAACAAAGACATTGTTATATTTTAATGTAGAGGATAGCATATAGTATATTGTATATATATATATATTATATATATTATATACTAATACTATAATATAATATATATATTATATATATATATACGCTATACTGGGGTTAAGTTCATATATAATATATATATATATATATATATATATACTATTATATATATTAAAAAAATATATATATATAATATAATATACTATATAATATATATATATATCGATATATATATATGTATATATATATATATAATATATATATATAATATTATATATAATATAATAATCACTAATTATATATAATATATATATATAAATATATTATGTATATATATCAGTACTATATATATATAATATATATCTATATATATAATATATACATATTACTTATAATATACATATATATATATATATATATAAGTAGGATATATAGTCCTTTTATAATACTACTATATATATATATATATATATATATTAATTATATATTATATACCGATATATCATTACTGTTGCTAATAGTCCATTATATAAGATATATCACTAGCCACTCATTACATAGAGTACACATACCTCGATATCCTCTTTATATATCACCCTGTCTATTACGCTATATGCTCTCATACAGTCACTAATATACCGTAACGTCCTAGATACGCTTATGCCTCGAATCAATAACTTACTATATCATCTATATCTTATACACATATAGGTACACAGTATCCACTACCTAACTTACGTATATAGCTATAAAATAACTACTGCTTGATCTGATAATATATAGAGCAGTCTGACAATACATATAACACACGTACCGCACATCCAAGCCTTGAATATAATTAAGTATCATAGCTACTTCACTCACTACGGTATACTATACTATGATATACTATATAGCTATATATATACTATATACATACATATATAATATATACTATATAATATATGATCTAATTAGTATAATAATATACCTATGATATAATGACTACTCATAATATATATTATATATCATATACTAATATATATAAGTATAATATATATATTATATATATATACATTATCTCCATCCATTTCCAAGGATTGCTCGGAATGAGGCCTGCAACATACAACCGGAAACAGAAAAGTTTTACAGAAGCGGAGCATAACATATCCCGTGCTCACTCTTCTGAGTATGAATATCTGGGCACCATTCACTTTCAACCTTCACTTATTTTTGCACCCACGCTTCACGTATCGTCATCGTCATTTGATACTTTTGATTTCCATTCAATAGTCCCGACCACCCAACACCATGATCATCACCTACATCTGAAACAAAGCTTCCCTTATTAAGTCTCTACTTCATTACGCCCATGTTCGCAATTCAACAATTACATAACACACAATGTACTGCTCTTCTCTACTTCTTTTGCTCACAATCATTCTGTTCTCACATATGGGAAGATGCACCTTTTCTTCGCCAATCAGGTCCCTCTTGTCATATCGAAGGAGAATTATATATGGGGTTACAATTATATATATATATAATATTACTATACTATGACTATATATATAGATATATATATTACTATGATATATATAATACTATACTAATTGTATTATATAATATATAATATATATACTAGTATAATATATACATAAATTATAACTATTATATATATAATATATATATTAGCTGTCATCAGTGGGACATTTAGAAGCCGTTTCTTTTATAAGTATAATTTAATTATAACCTTTGGAAACAAAGTAAGAGTAAGAGAATAGTTATATGCTATGCAAATAGTCTGAGATCTTTCTTTACGTTAAATGACAGTAAGCCGCTGCTGTTCTTGTTCCATTTGTATCCTCTGCAGTTCTTCTCGCTCCTTCTGTAACATCAGTTGATTTTCGGCAAGAATTTTCACAACCTGAAAATGAAGTCTTTAAATTAAAGCCAACCTTCAAATTATTGGCATTTCATCACCACACAAGATTGCATTCTTCATATTAGAAAAAATGTCTTGTAATGCACATAAAGTTTAAACTAATTAATTAAAAACTGTTATGGATGAATATTAGCAATACAAACCGTATTACGCCCTAATTAGTACGTATATACCTTAATCTATATGCAGTATATAATAATATTATATTACATAAATGATAAACATGTCTATCATAAATACAGATAGCTATATAAGTACACTTGATATAAGTCATCATCTATATATAATATTATACATATATATATATAATACTACATATATATATCATAGTATATAGTATATATATACTATATACTAAATACTAAACAGGATGTTAGTGATGGAGCGAAGCTTAATTTTTGCATAATTTAATAAACTAAGTTGCGTTTTTTATTTTGCGTGTCCCAAATCCTTATCTCAAACAACCGCGGTTTGCGGTTTTTATTGCCGTGTTCTTAAATAATTCTTCAACAACCCGCGGGCTGCCGGTTGATGGTTAGTGATTTAAATACCCAATAAAAACACACACATTTAAAACCATTGCTTTGCTCTTACCTATAACTTACTACCTCTGACATACTACTTGACTACTACTACTAACTACTACTTCACTAGCTAACTGACTACTAACTTATGCTAACTTCATGAATACACTAATAGAATTTACCTTATTATTCAATTTATTATTAAATTATTAATTATTATCTATTATGGTAATTATTATGGTTATACACAATTATTGCACTCGATTTATTTTATTATTTAATTATTATGTTTGTGTGTTGATCTGTTGTTGTTGTTCTGTTGTTTGTTGTTGTTGTATGTTCGCGAGTGCTTTGAGTGTGTTGTTGTTGCTGTTGTTGTTGCTTGTGTGTTGTTATTATTGTTGTTATCTGTTCTGTTGTTGCGTGTCTGTGTTGTTGTTGTTGTTAGTTGTTGTTGTTTGTTCCGATGTTGTTGGTTGTTGGTTGTTGATTGTTGCTCTCGTTGTTGTTGTTGTTCGTTGTTCCGTTGCTTGTCTATGTTGTAGTCTGTTGGCTTGTGTTTGTTGTTGATTGTTGGTGCTTGTTGTTGCTCTTGGGCTTCGCATGCTGAGTATTAAGCTCGTTCCGCTTGGCTAATTGAGTTGTGGCTTGATCTGCATTTTGCTTCTGACTCTACCTGTTGTCCGTGTTGTTGCTCTGTTTGTTTGTTCAGTTCGTTCTGTTTTGTTGTTGTTGTTAGTTTATTATTAATATTAGTATTATTAATTATTGATTAGTTATTATTATTATTATCGTATACTATTATTTGATTATTATTATTATATCTATTATTTGACTGTCTCATTGCTCATCGTCGTCGCTTACTCTATTTATTCAACTTAATCCGATTAACTTAATTATTCATCTCATATATGTTCAATTCATGTATCTCTCCACCTTCTATTCACCCAATCGATTATGTATATTGCCCATTATTGAATACCGCTTCCATTGATATATTAATATTATCTACTGTTATTCCAATATTCATTATTACGCATGCCCTACGACTACTTTATTTATTCATTATTATTATACTATTACTTATTCTGCTTATTACCATAATTCTGTATTTATTATCTGATATAACCTTAAAAATTGCGATAAATTCTCCCTGGTGTGTTTAATCGCTCTGCAATTTTTAGCCACCAGTGTCCTGCTTAGCGAAGACCACAACTTACACGGGGTGCCCGGAAGCCCGGAGCCGGACCCATTGCCCCCACCAAGAGCACACACACCATACGCGACTGTTGCGCACTCCTCACCCTGCTGCCTTGGGTAAGGTATTGCGCAAAGTTAATGGCCGCACTCTTAATGACTGGTTTTCTTTTTCTGTGTGTAATTAAATATAACGTATGTATTTATACCTGTCGTCTGCCTGAATTGAATTCTTTTATGCACACAGCGGTGACGCATCCAAGTTAGACTTAAAGGAATACCAGCACTATTTCTTTCGTGCCGATCTTTCTCCTGAGCTTTAGTATTCGTGATCTCTCTATTGTTTCCCTCATAGACCCAAAGCCATAATCATAATAATATCGCACGTCACGCTGAATAAACAGTTCTCCTTGGCGGCGGCTCTCATTTATGGACCGCCCGTAGAATTTTTGTAATTTCCCATGAGTGACTACACATATACCACTTGCCAAAGTCTAGCGATAACTACTAAACTATCATTTATAAGCCAGCTCCTTCCCTCTGTGTCCGAGAGGCTACTAGTTACGCATCCTATGCTACATCATCACACCCAGGTGTAAGAGGCATCAATCTTTTCTATCGATTTATCCGTTTTTCAGGTTTTTTGTAATTTT
This sequence comes from Trachelipus rathkii, assembly GCA_015478945.1. NCBI lineage: Eukaryota > Metazoa > Arthropoda > Malacostraca > Isopoda > Trachelipodidae > Trachelipus > Trachelipus rathkii. The sequence continues at coordinate 26,972 of JABUQX010057436.1, forward strand.
GCTATTTTTCACTTCGATAGAGGGATTCAACTATTTCTAGTGTAATATAACGTGCAGCGGCTATTTCTGTATGCAGATATTGCTGCGAAACTTAAATTAACAGGCCATTTGATCCGCAATTATAAAGGTGGAATGAGATGATCAGTGGTGTTTACAAGTCAGGAGGTATTGGCGTATATCTAAGATAGAAAGATTGATGAATGCTTTATATTCTACAGTTTAGAATCTCGTTTAGGAACTGATCTGGTAGCTAAGAATACACTACTACATATCTCGTTCAGCGAGCATAAGTGCTGTGAACGAGAGATTCTTGCCAGTGAGTAATATGATCTGTGGTAATATATACTTCGTGTGAGATCTTCCCTTCTACATATATAGCAGTAGGAGGCAAGAAAGTTGTTAAATATTAAATTTATCCAATAAGTGGTCGATAATCGTAATAGTCTCGGATATCATGCTACATCATCACTCCCT
>JABUQX010057437.1:0-12404 GCA_015478945.1 Trachelipus rathkii
GAGATTATATATAGATTATATTTAATATATGATTGATTTAATTTATCAATGGGCTATAATTATGGTATATAACAATGGATGGTATATAGTTATATTTCATAGGTAGGGGATTATTATGGATTAATTATATATATGGTATTTAATTGATGATTATTAATATTAATTATAGTATTATAATTATTATTATTAAATTATTAGTTAATTATTAAATTATAAATATTATATTATTATTATTATTATTACATTATTATGGTAATTTATTAATTATTATAATATTTATCATTACATTAATGATTATTATATTATTAATGATTATTATTATATTATAATTTATATTTTAAATTTTATTCATATTTTGCATTATTATTCCTAAAAATGTATCGACCAGTATTTTTTTTTATGATTTTTTTTATAATTCTTATTAGATTATATAGATTTATTTAAGGTAATTATTTTATATCTGAAAGACTGCTATATTATATTGATTAATTTATTAATTATTTAATTTTAACCTATATAGTGATATATATTTATAGTGATATTTTTATATATTTAATTATTATTCATTATTATATTATAATTGATTATTTATTTAATTAATTTATATTCATTATTATTATGTATTATTTATTATATTTAATATATATATAATACTATTAAATTATTATTATTAAATTATATATTACTATTTATTTCAATTTATAATTGTATATATTCTATATGCTTATTTATTTAATGATTTTTAATTATTTCGGCTAAAATTCTGGTACTTTACAGTATCTTCCATGTAGCGATAAGTATATGTTATAACTAATAAATGTATGTGTGTTTAGTAGGCTGATTTAACGAATTTAATAAATGATCCGACAAATGAAAAATTTAGGTGCCAATCGAATCAGGAAAACTGGGAAGTATCACACATCGTATAGTATTTTATATGTAAAAGTTTTAAATGAGAGTGATATATTTAAATGATTTCTTATATATATACTAAGTGTTCAAATTTTTGTAATGTCAATATGTTCTATACAAGCTCCTCTGGTATTACAGTTCAGGTACTAGTATTATATAAAATGATATAAGTGTTTGAAGCTACGCCAAATATTATTTATCTAAAATAATTGCATATCATTATTTGTCAAAAGCTTAAAAAAATAATATGAAGTCTGGTTAACATAATTATTATTAAAATGCTGAGATAAATAACTTGTAAGTAAAGTTCGTAAATATTCTATATTAGATGTTGCTAGAACTTAACCATTCTATAAGGTTGGAAGATTTTATATATGATCGTTTCTTTATCATATACAGGGTAATAATTATATATAACGTAAAACATATATCCTATGAACAAAATAGCTAACTTTTAAGAAAGCACAGTTTACTCAGTATATTTTTTATGTCTAAGTGTCTAATTAGTATAAATCCTCTGGTCTTTGGAGGTAATTGTACGTTCATATACATAATTTGTAATAATTACTAATACAAAATTTTGATTCTAAATACTTTATTATACTCATAATTATTATACTCATTATACATAAACGCTTTGTATTTAACATGTAGACACGTGGTGAATAAGGAGCAATGAGGCATATTTGGGTGGTTATTTTAGCTATTTATAGATAAACTAATATAATATAAGTATATATATAATTATTATATTTATATTATATATAATATAGTATATATATATAAAAAACTACTATGTACAGTCATAATATATAAAGTGAATAAATGCGATATGACTATATTTATGTGGTACTCTAATTATGCGAAATTTAATATATAAGGTATGGTATATTGACTTAAGTCAGGTTGACTGAAATGTTAATAGTGAGATGAACCTAATATATTAGTTATTCTACTACTCAAGGTGTAATTAGTTATAATAATTAAGTATATATATATAGGTGTTATTTATAATTTAAAAAAGATACTATTTTAATTATGAAAAATAAAAAGCAAGAGACTGATAAAAGTAATTTTAAATCATTGTCCAGTATAATTCAATAAAAATAATCATATATTAATAACTAATAATAAAGAATAATTTAAAAGTCATATATTGTAAATTAATAATAATAATACGTAGTGAATATAATGATTTTCATATAATATTAAATTAAATAAATGAATAATAAATAATTAATAATATATTATAACATACTTAATAATTAATAAATAATTAAACATGTAAAAGCATATAATTCTCTATAATCATATATAATATATTACTAGTAATATAATCAATTATAATTAATAAATAATATAATATAATAATAATACAATTATATAAATAATAATAATAATAAATATAATAAATTAATAATATAAATAATATAATATAATGATTATTAATTAATATAATATAATAATATTATATAAATATCATATCATAATAATATTAATATATTAATAATATAATTAATATAATTAAGATTAAATAATAAGATAATTTAGTTTGATACATTAAAGTTTATATATCTTAAAAAGTCAATTTTCTAATATTTTAGTAGGTTTGAAAAATATTAATAAATAAATTTAATTAATTTAATTATATAATAATAATAATTATAAAATAATATTAATATAACTAGATATAAATAATAATATTATATTAAATTTAATAAATAATTAATATATAATAAATAATAATAAATAATCAAATAACATATTAAAAAAATGAAAATAATAAGTTAAATAATATCAAGGTCTCGAGAATTATCTAATAATTAATAATTAATAATATTAATAAAATAATTATTAAATAATATATAAATATATATAATTAAATGAATAATTAAATAATAAATATAATGATTATTATAATGATATTATAATAATTTATTATATAATATTAATATAATAATAAATATAAATAATATAATATTAATAATATATACTAACATGAATATAAACAAATATTAAGTTTAAATATAATATATTAATATAATATAGAATTATAATATATTATATTAGAAAGATAACATGATATACTGATACTTAATCGTAGATGGTGACTTGAATACTGCTGGGATCAATTTCACTTTCCCCAGATGTATTTTCAGCATAATCTTGCACTGCACCAGAGCTTTAACTCGGTTCAGATTAAATATAATTATTATATGAGTTATAATAAATTATTATTTGTTAATTTAGTGAAATCCATGATAATTTTATTATTACTACAAGTCTTTTTTTAATTAATATAATTATGTAGTATTAATATGTAATGTATTATTATTATTGTATGTATTTATTATTGTAGTATTTAGTTTATATATGATTATATATTATTTTAATTATTATTATTATTGATATATTATTAATATATTGATTAATTGATTAAATTAATTTGAGATGTGATTTATATTGCGGTATATATTGTAGTATAATATTTATTTGGTGATATTTGTATTCGAGTAATATTAATTCGTTTTGTTTTAATTAACTTTTTTTCATACATAAACCTTCCCTACATTCTTTAATGTTCAAAATATAAATTCGATTTTTCATTATTATTATTATTATTATTCATTAATTCATTATTATTGATAATAATAATAGTATATGTATATATATATTATTATTATTATTATTATTATTATATTATTTTAATTATTCATATTATTATTATATTATTATTATTATTATATTCTAATTATTATCTTTTATTATTGAATTATTGTATATTTATTATTCAAATTTATTTTCTGGTTTCTCATATTAGTGTATACTATCTATTTCTAATATTGTTATTTTATTGAGACATTTTATTATACCAAAAAACGTATACCCTCATTTTTGTTAATATAGCTATGGTACGTGATTATGAGTTTGAATTTTGTATTGGAAAGCAGCCTATAAAACTCAATATCTCTTTATGACAATAACACAATCCTTATCTCGCGGAATTTTTCGAACCAAGAATAACCGAGCTGCCATCATATTATATGATTTCCTAATATTTACTTATAAATGATAAGTGGTTTGTTATATATTTTAATATAAATTAATTACTTTTTCTATAATATATCATACTTTTTTATTATTTTACTTATAAAATTAAACAGCTATTAAGATAATAAAAAAGCAACGTTGAAACGGTTTTACTTAATAACATATTTTGTCATCATTTATAGAGTTTTTTTCTGGACTTATGAGTTTATTCTATACCTCGGTTAATTATTTTAGGCAGAATACGGAGAGCAGAGCCCGCTCTGATCGTAATACTTACGAAAGATTAGGTGCAAAGTGTTGCTGAGGTTGATCTTCGTTGGGATACAAAGTTCTTGCTAGTCCTGATATAGAGACAAGCGTCAGATTGAAAGGCTTGTTTATTTTAAAAATATTATGATTTTTTTCTGCTCTTATTTATTAGTAAATTATTATTCCAAGTAATATATCATTGATTATTCGTCATATTTGTATTTTAAATTATTATATTTTATTATTTATATTATTTGAAATTTTATTATTTTATTTAAATATATTTAATTTAGAGTAGTAGGTATTTAAGCAGTAACTAGTCAAATTTCAATGTCCTTGTGCGGTGTAATTGTAAGATTATAAAGTTGGGCGGTTCGGTATGGTACGAAGGGGAAATATATCAGGCGGCGCGTGAAAATAGAAAAGTATTAATTGATTTTAATGATCTTTTATGTTTTTTATAGATAAGCTAATTAATAAATGATATATGTAATAATAATCGTTCTGTAGAGTTTTCAATGGTTTATTATTTATGTTGTTTATAGTATTTATTTTATTTTTAAATTGATTATGTTCGTCTAACTCACTAGTGGTATATATTACTTATTGTGATTCACTTTCCAAAAATGAAAGAGTTATTAAGATAAGGTTGGATAATGCTAAAAACTTTAAATGATTATAAATATGATTTTTCTTAATGAATAACTTTTAAGTATTATGTATAGTAGTATAGATTTAGGAGATAATTTTTAAGTATATATATTTAAGTATTTATTTTTATGATAGTTAATAAAAGATTATTAAAAACGCCTGGTTTTTTTTGTTATGGTCTGATAGATTAAATTGCAATACGCATAAGTGTAAATATGTGAGAATATAGTATTATTTATATATATATATATATATTAACGTAGAACGTTATATATAATATATAGTCTTATATGATTATATATATATATATTTTATACTACATAGGTATATATCATTTTCCCTTTTAAAGCACTTTTTCGATTAATGACATAATAATACCTTGATTTAAATGTTATTATTTCATATATTTAAAGATTAAATAAATAGGTGGAATAAATTTAAATTGATTAAATCAGTAGCTTAATAATTAGAGGGTCATATTAGTATATCTTGGGGGTGAGTATATATATTATATATATATATATATATTAGTATATACATATAATGATTATTTATAATAAAATAGTATTATATATATTATTATATTTATATATTATATATATAAAGGTGGGGGGGGGGGGGTGAGGGGTGGGGTGGGGTGGTAGGTAGGGTATAGTGTAGATTGAGCTTGTGGTGGCAGGGGGGGTGGGGTGTATTACTAGTATATATTATACTATGGAGACGGGAGGTGGGGGGGGGGGTAAGTAGTGATGGTGGTGGAGTTAGTAATATGAGAGGTATGGTGGGGGTGGGTGTATCTGACGTATATATAATAACTATATCGTAGGGTGAGTAAAAGAATGAAATAAGACTAATTCTCATGATAGTCGTTATATATATATAATATTATTAGAAATTTTGGACTTTTTAGGAGTGAGTTTTTATTTTACAGTAGATCAAAGCCTGTTCTATATTCAACTCAAACAATGTATTTATTAATTTGACCTTTTCTCTTTCATGTACTACCCCAAACTATAACATAGAGACCCACCTTTTAACTCAAATTGAGCACTACCACGAGCTAAAGAGCAAAGTGTGTGAGAGACATCTAACCAACTGTACTTTATGTGTAGCCGTTATGAGTGATTAATCTCCGTTGAAATTATACTTTTGTGTTTCATATTAAACTTTATTAAAATTGGCAATTGAGGATCATTTAATCAACTTATTTTAATTAGTTCATTAAATATAACTTATTGATATATGATATAAATAGTAATGCGGGTTTTAACCAATTATATTTTATGGTCTAACATTTATAAAAATAGATAATATCGATACTGCTGTCATAAGTTTTTTCTCCAAGATACAGAGTATGAAATGTATACTTTAAGAGCTTATATTTTAATATAAGTGAAATATAGATATAGGTAAGATAACTATAACGATTATTATAATCTTAAATTTTACAATACACTATATTATCAATTTTTTTGTAATGTGAGTAATTAACACAGTAATTATATAGGTAAATATAAAGCAGAAATATAGTAGGTAGGTGAGGATTATAATAATATTAAGATACTTTTCGATTTTATTGTTGTTGATATATAGATTGAAAGGGTCATAGGTAACTTAAGAGTATATTTCCAAATCAAAGTCTTACGTTAGAATTGTTATAATGACAGCGTAAGTAATTAGCCATATTTATCTATTTTATTAAGTAATAAGTTTTATATATATATTATTGTTACAAACATACCGTTATTTGTACTCATGTTTGTTCATGAGAGGACGATCGTACCATCTTCAAATATTGACTTTTGGTGACAAGGAGAATAGAACAAACATCACATGATTTTCTTATTGTAATTAAAGCAAATAATTCCAGTAACAAATTTATAAATCCTATCTTCTAATTTTACAACCCTAAGCTAAATATTTATCAACTTCAACTCAATATTTACAACTTTATTTTTAGACACCAAATTTAACACCCTTTTTATTTAAAATAAAAAAAAAAACATACGACCTCGAGAGGAGGGCAACTACCGATCCTTTTACATATAGCAGTCTATATGATCATATCTTAAAATCAAAACAACAATTTATTAATGCTTACATCTCAAAAAGGAATACATTTTAGTATTTACAAAGAATGTTCTCGTTTGAACAAGTTATTTCTTGGAGTTTTGAAAGCTATATCATTAAATGAAAATAATAATTCATGAGAGGGTAACCCTAAGCTAAATATATATCAACTTTACGCAATATTTACAACTTTATTTTTAGACACCAATATTTAACACCTTTTATTTAAATAAACGCGGAGGAGGCACATATCATCATCAACAAATTTCAGTATCAAATCGTATACGTAAATATTCAGTAAGTCATAGAAAAAGTCATACTTCAAAAACTTATGCATAATTTCACCTATTCAATTGTTTAAGCTACCTTGTCTATTTCGTAGCTAGTACCAAAATAATGTTTAATCTTAAAGGAGCAAACACATAACATTTGTTTAATAAATATAGTCAATTTAAATGGTATTAAAAGTCATAACCATAAAACATAAATAACTCATGCTCAGTATCCGTTAAGTAACTAATCACTATTCATCAATATCCTGTATTCAAGCCTTAACAACAATCTTGACTCAACAGTCGATCCCATTTTACGATCCAAAAGATTCCGTTTCTCCACTTGTAAATGACTCGTTTTGACTTCTTTGATTGATGAGGCTAACGGTGTTACTTTGCACCTTACTTCTTATATATATATATAGGTTGTTACTTTGCCAACTCATTACTTCTTAATGAAAAAAAACAATCTGACTAGTCTTCAAAGATAATGCCTGAGCAACGATGCCCAAAGTCTTTTCCCCTAAAATACATAAAAATGTTATTCCATAATTACTAAACTTTTTTCTTTTAAAATTTCCCTATCAAGAAATATAAACTCAAATCAAGTTTCTCTACTTACCGCTTATTCCACGCGGGTTTTCCTCTTATAAATAACTATTTTTCTAGTATGGCACAAGTATTTATTTTCCTGGTCCCTGTCTGTATTCGAATCTTAACTTAAACTTGCAGCCTCTCTCCGCATATGTTCCCTCTTGGCCGTGTAACGAGGATCCGCAACCAGTCCTTCTTATTTGAGATGGCTTAGGAGAGGACGAAGCATAGACACTTTTGTTCATCTATAATCTCTTCTTTTTAACCCCTACATGCTCTCATATCATGGGAGTGGGGGGCGTTTGGGTGTGTTCTCCGCTAAGAAACAAACCCTATATACCGTACTCATGAACACCCATATTATAAATATACCTAAAATGATGTACATATATATTATACTATATATATATATATATATAGTGCGTTGGGGTATATTTGGGTCACAGTCAATTCAACGAGAACTCAATCTCCCTAGTAAAAGGTATATATAGAGGATAAATATATATATATATTACAGTTCCAAAATTATATATCAGTTATATTATTATATATATATATATATATATATTATTATATATATATATATATATATAATATATATATATATATATATATATAATTAATATTGGTCTATATTATTAGTGAATATATATATATATATATATATAATATAATTATATATATATAGTTCACGATGAAATTACTCCAGTGTTTACTGAACGCTCTAAAACAGGGGACAGTGTGGGCGCTTTGCTGTCTTTCCTGACCGCAACCTTCTCCATTAACCCTTCCGCCTTTTAATGCGTATCAAATATCCTAGTAATTTACCAGCCTGCAGACCCATGTTCATCATCGAGCGTACTAGAGTGGATTTGCTCACCTCACCTCTGCGATTTCTAATCGTGGATAACCTCTAAGTTCTACTCGTTATGTCGTTTTTAATATCAACGAAAATCCTACGCCCTAACATTTATAGCGCGGCTACAAGACGACTTTGTAAAACCCCTGATATATCATAAAACGCCGTAATGGAATGGTTACAGCTGTAGACAGACAAACTTCTTGCGTATACTTCTAACTCACTCTCCGTAATAAAAGAAAACCAATATTAATTTTGTACTGTTTGAAGAAACTTTCAGCCCTCGAATGTCAGGTATGGTATTCTACAATCTCTTTATTATTAGATTTTTGGGTATATTTTGATGTAATCTGGACTAGAGACTACGAGAATAAATTGGGTTATGTTGGCTTCAAATTAATTTTATGTGCAACGCGCTCCTTCTAATAGTCTTCGGAGTGTTGGTATTGTTCTCACGTAACACTTCCCACCGAAAGTTAGAAACTAATGCCAATTATCTGACTAACAACGGCCAGTCGCTATGAACCTCTGGTCAATAATAATGTTATATTCCATCGTATGAGTGTAACGACATAATAATCACCTCGCACTCAATATCATCGCCTTGAGTTATTACTATCCTTTATACTCTACGTCACCGACACTCATGGTTTTAAAGCACTTCTAGCGCTCGTTCATATACGCAATGATCGAAGTTCTCCCATTTTTAAGCAATGATTTATATCTGTTCTCAAATTGACCTATATAAGATATAGTAAATATATTTTTAACTCGATGTTTCAATTTCAAAAGAATATGACCGTGGAGAGGATTTCGTTGAAATTTATCTTTTGAAACTATTTGGACAGAAATAATGCAAATTGGTTTCATTGTTATAAATAAAAAATATCAACGGCAGAAGAGAAGGAGATTAATCAAGGTGTCTAATGGCAAGATATGTAACTCAAGTATAGTATATACCTAAAAAAAAGTTTTCCTTGACTTAATGTAAATTGGCTACTATTATAAATTACAACTTACGAATAAATATTTCCGTGAATATTATTTCATTAGAAAAAATTTAACAATAAAAAGATAGATCAAACAAGATGAAATTGATAATTCGCTGAATGGAGAAATTGTCACTTTTGGTGTCAGAGCCAGAAAACTGGTTCAAGGATTGATTTATAGAATCTCTAGGTACGTTGTGAAGAAACTGGTCTAGTTTGAAAAGTGGAAACAAAACTAATACGGTGAGAGAAACATCAAAGATCTCGTAAACAACCTTAGCCGCTCAGAAGTACGCCATCCCCATCGCCAACCCGAAAATATTGATAAACGAATACGGCTGGTCTGACGATATTTGACGATTCTAGACCATGGAAAATATATATATTGTAGCGATCCAGGTACGGATAGAGTACAATAAAAAGATTTAAAAAAGTTAAAAGGAATAGAGTGGATTACTTGCACGCCATCGCGTATTTGGAACCACACTAATATCATTCACAAGTCATAATTATATGTCACGTAAGACCCTCCTTCCCATTTGCAAATATTTGCCATACGTGTATCCTCGAGCACACCTCATATACGCAAATCTGATAGATACAATCTCATTAATCTTTCATATTGATATTATGTAAATGACCATAGTGCTGGATCCTATTTCGCTGTCGTTATAATAATAGTTATGTTTCCTTATTTTTACTTAAGGTCCATAATAACACACTTCTAGATTAAATTTAATCCCCATATACCGTGTTTATCTTTGAAGAAGCAATATATCTACCACGATTAATGGCCATAGGCTGATAATATGAAGTATACACTCATATTTCTATAAAAATCAATTGAGATAGTAAATTATACTTTTAAATAAAGCGTAAAAAAATAGCTGAGAAATGATATTCAATAGTATATATACTATTATAATGGCACTTTTTGATAATTAAGGTAGCTAATATATATAGCATATTAAATCTGAAAATGTAGAGCTAGACAACATGAGAGTGTATTAAAACCAGTTAAATGTCATGGAGTACGACAGATCCAGTTTATTTAGTTTGTTTATTATATGTTTGTATACGATTAGGACTAACAATATTCATCTTATATTCAAAACCCAATCAGCAATTTTCATTTGTTTGTACCGTAAATGAGAACATACAAATATTAGCCTTAGATTAAAACAGGGGCGAGCGTTCACCTCCACCATGTGAGTGGACTTTGTATTTTCTAACACTACGGTTACAGCAGTATTTGCGCCTTCAGGAGACCCCCCCGCTCATGTGAGCCGTGGTGGGCCTGTACATTATTAAACTCAAAAAAGAAAAAAAAATAAATTATATATAATATAATATATATATATGAATATATATATATATTATATATATATAGTATTAATATACTTATATATTTTAATAATATACGCTTTATTACAATATATGTATATAATATTTATAATAATGTTAAATCTCACTTCCCTTGTATGTTAGCTTTATTAATGTTAGTACTTTGTTTTATATGTAATTACGGAACAAATATTTGTTTTACAAATTTTTTATTTCTTTGATAAATCTATTTACGTACACTTTGTTTTAGTTAATAATATCGAATTTAAAGCGTCGAAAGATTATGTGATACAAATGTGAAATCGATGATATAAAAAAATAATACGATAATCTGAAACGCATTTATAACACGAATAGTGATTGGCTTGCATCACCGGCTACAACTCAAAAGGAAAGAAAAGCGAATTATTATGATTGTCAGAGCGTTACTATTAATATTTATATTAATCTGAAAATAAATTAACAAAAACTAAACAATTCAAACATGAAGTAAAAAAAACTTCAAATAATTTTTAAATACCATTTTTTTAAATGTAAATTTTTTTGTGTGTAAATATTTTATGTCAAATGAAATGATGAGGTTTTTAAAGGTTTATTTGCTCAAAGAATTTTCATATGAGAGCAAACAAATTACCTATAATAATAATAGTGTTATAGTCATAGCTCAATAAAACCGTATCTCTAGTACTAGACTATACCTATTAATATATATTGCAACTATATTAAATATATCAAAGTGATTATTATTAAATATACTACTATATACTAATACTAAACTTATATAAATATTATCTAATATATATATATATTTAATACCATGTATATTAATATATATATATACAATATATATACTATATAGTAGTATAAATAGGTACTATGTAAATTTATAAAATATATATATTATTCTGGTGTGTTTGTAAACTTACGTTAGAAGTTCTTTCAAGACACTTTAAATGTAATATTTATTAATAGTATATTAAAGATAGCTCATATTGACTAGTACGATAATAATTACTGAGGTAACCTCACTTTGAGATAATTAAACCTTTCTGACGCTATTATTCACGAGTACATAATTAGTAATACATAACTATTATATATATTTATTATTTATAATAGTGCGTATAAGATTAATTAAATCAAACTATGTATACAGTATATATATATATTAGAATATATTATCTCACTAGTTAATAAATCATTATAAACTGTATGATATATACCCTATAATAACTACATATAGGGACAGCATTTACTCACGTAGATATATACTATAATCAGAACTAATAAGTATACTCACTGAAAAAGTGGAATTATACGTATAAATATATCCTTTATAGGATTAATTGTTAATAATATAATTGTATATATGTATTATTAGTGATTACTGTTCTGTACTTACAGATAAATATA
>JABUQX010057438.1:7500-34435 GCA_015478945.1 Trachelipus rathkii
AACCAAAAAAAAAAAAGAAAGTAGGATTTGAAATTCGATCATTGCATGGATCTGGGGTCAAAAATCAATATTTCCTTTTGCCCAATCTCTAGGCAACATACCCATCTTTGCATATTTCAAGTTTGAAGTTATTTCGAAAAAAAATGTAAGAAGTGAATCAAAAAATGTCAAAAACATGTTTTCAAAAAAATTAAAATACAAAAGAAATGACGACATACACAAAAAAAAGACTCAAGAACGACGTTTAAGACGTCAGAAAAAGTTGCTGTTTGCCTTTCATTTGGTCACAATTGGCTGAAAATGAAGATAATTATGATTATATCCAGTTTGGGGTAAAAACTGGAGCAGCAAGGGGCAAATATCAATGCCCCTCCTTTATAGCAAATATAATCCCTGTTTAAATATTTAGAATGCTAAACTTGAAGTTTCGCATATAATAAATTTTGTTATTTGTTCCATGCTTACTTTATTTCAGGACTTTAGATTCGGGGTCGGAATTGAGAAATTTACAAGAAAGAGTCAACTGGAAGAGTAGGAAAAACATTCAACGCGCCACCAGAGATCAAAAATAATTTTTAATTTTTTTTGTCATACTTTTATTGTCAAGTTAAGGTAAGGCCTTAATTTGATATCACTAACGTAGATTTCGAGGGTGAACACAAACCCCTGCTTTAAAGCGAGGGGGATTAGATTTAGCTGGAAATAAATAGCATTTCACAGAACAAAGGTGGTTGGAAAGAAAGGAGGTAATAAAATATAAAATAAAAAATAATATATCACTACACAAATTTTAACACATCAAAATTACAATAGTCATACTAAGCTAAAAAGGATTAAACATTTTTGGAATATCAGCTGGTATAAAATATTTTAATGATATGGAAAATGTAAAAAAACCTAATAAATAAATTAAAAAATTATAATAATAAAAAATTATTGTTTAATATAATTATCTATCGTTAATATCATGTAATTTATGATATGAAGGAGCTACCTATTACTTAGAGACCTTTTAATTGGTTACTCGTTAAAATAAAAAGACTTTCTATATCTAATACTTTTAGCTCTTTCTTTCTTGGACTAACGTATAAATATCCTAACAAGGCGTACTACCGCACCGATTGGCATCAGGTAAACCGAGGTCTTCCTTCGGTCCTTCCCGGGGACTTACGGGTATAGGACTAATTCCCCCCTCTCGAGGAGGGTTCTCCGAACCCCAGTATCTTCTTGGTATTTGGGTATGATAATCGCGGGGTGTTTCCTATCCCGCCCCTCATACTACGTCTGAGTACTTCGGTAAACGCCCCCCTCGGCCCGATTTCGGCCCGTCGGCTCGTAAGACCGCTCCTCATTATATTTGTCGCTGCATATATACCTTAATATCGAACAGTAATGACGTATGTATATAACATAATAGGCATATAATCATGACTATCCGTTTGAAAACTATTTACTAATTACAATATATCTGTAGATAAATGATATACTGATTAACGCCCTTAGATATATTGTCCGAATATACTGCTGTATATATCTAATTTTAACTATGTATGAAGTTGGCCAACTCTATCTCTACTAAAACATATTTTCTAAACTCATTAATAAATATCAATAAGAATTTATATTGGTTGAAGATAGGGTAATACAATAGTTCTCGAGTACCCTTGCTCTTTCAGGTGATTAGTGAATGCTGGCTTATATCCTATGCTAATTAATTTTTATTAATCTAAGCATTATTGAGCTGTGAATTTAAGGGGAGTCCCTGAATATGAGCTACTTTGGGGAAGAATTTTATCCTCAAACTCACTTGCTTTCAAGTGCTCCGACTCTTGTCCTCGCACTAATTAATAATAGGCTGCGAGATTGATTTCAGTTAAATTCTATGTAATTCATTATTCAATGTGATTTACTCTTTATTCTACTATTTTTTTTTTAACATTTTATCTTTGTAATTCCTCAAAGATTAATCTCACTAGTATTCTCACGATAGAAATTGTATCTTACTTCTTAGTGACTAAGGTGAGCGCTATTTGTGAGTGTTTTTTTAATTTTTTTTTTGTGTACAGCTCTCTCTCCACGTACGATATATATAATTTTATTCTTGAGGGACTATCATTATCACACTTTAATTTATTTTATCCGATATTGCTATTTGTGTATGAACTATTTTTTGAGATATTGTGAATTTAAGAGATACTTATAGTGGTCTTTTATAAACTGAGTAGATTTGTACATTCTCATAATATAATTTTGAGGTGATATTTCGAAATTTGACATTATCTAGTACATCAAATTATGATTAATAATATCTATTATCAAATTCTATATATATATCTTATATATATATATATATATATATATTATCTATAAGTATATATATATATATATATATATATATACTATATATATTATATATATATATATATATATATATATAATATTATATATATATAATTATATATATATATATATATATATATTTTGTTTAAAACTTTATTACCTTTTTCCATAATTCTCAAAAACTACAATCAACTTTATACAAGTGAAAAGGAATATTGTGTTGGAATTACCTCACGGTAAATACATTTTATTGGCAGATGACTATAATCAAATACATATAATATATAAAAAAATGCATTAATTATCATAATAACTTTATAACAATAGCTACTAAGCGAAAAAGGAATACATTTTATTGGAATCCTTGTAAAATTTAGTTTACTTAATATGTAAATACATAAATAATAAAATAAATAAATTAATATCAATAAATATATTTCTTAAAATAAATCTTGGCTATTTTTTTTTTAGGAATAGCAGGGACATAGTATATTTATTAATAACTATTATTTGTAAAGGTCATTCCACACGGCAATGTAGGTCTCGAGTGCCTCGAGCCGACTAGTAGGATCACTACAAGGGGGGGACGTTTTATCACACTACACATTCCGACTAAGGGGAGGGGCTCTTAGAAACTCCCGCGACATCACTCTCTAATCATAAATCCTCAATATAATCTACCCTCTCTATAATCAGTAGTGCTATACGGTCGGTTACTGGTATATATCTGACCGCTCTCTATCGCCACTTCGTTGTTTTCATTATGGTGGTTATATTGAGATGTTCTATATACTACACCTGTTAGTTGTTGGGAGAGCCGCGCACATTCCGGAGGAGAGCAAATCTCTTTTTCTGCGTGAGCTCATCGCCCGCTCGGCTGGTTTCACGGCAGCTCGCATTTCAGTTCCGGTACCCCCTAATATCTATATTATACCCTTGTGGGCTATATTATTATCTTTATAGTTAAAAAAAAGCATAAAATTAAAATATACAATAAGTATAAGCATTAAATTTTAATTTAAAAATACCGTACATAAATAAATATCATGGCTCTTAATAAATATATCACTTATTGGTATTATCATTATACTATAATAATTATATAAATATATTTTTTTTTTTATTTTTTTTTTATTAGCATAATGCGGGGTGATGTGGGCCACTTTAAGTTTATATCCACAGTACTTACCATAAAAATATGTATTCCTTTTTCGCTGTAGCTATTAATGTTAGAGTTATTAATTTAGAAGATATTAAAGCTCCGGAATTTCAAATAGAGCGTCGTTTAAAGGAAGAATATAGACATACTCGGTTTCATCATCACGACCACTTTTATACCTCCATCATATTGGCCACCAGGTATTGAAATCTAATATTTATATAACTTTTGCGTAAAGAGTGATCAAATGTTCTTTTTGAGATATGTCTATAATCCAATTCTAGATATTAAAAACTTTTCAAGAGCCACTGACAAAGTTCATATTCAAATTTACTGGTTTTTACCTTCCCTGCGCGCAAGATTTCATTTTCTGACTTTGTATCATTCTTGCCATTTTTATAAAAATTCATATATTTGAGAGACTGTTACCTTGAAAGAGCATTTGTCTGTACTTTAGTCTGTATATTTCGTGCTTAAGTTAATTTGACCGAGTACATAATTTTAATTATTTTATATAATATATATTATAATATATATTAATTATATATATATAACGGTATATATATATAGTATCTGTATATATATATCTATATAATATTATATATATAATATATAATATATATATATATATATATCCTTAATTATATATTTAATTATATATATTAATAATATATATCTTATATATATATATATATTCTACTATATCTATTAACGCTGTGTATACACTTGCTTAGAATCAAATAATCCAGGTCATTTGCTCACAAACTACAAACCACTGCCAATCGTAAGAAAAATAATTATTTGTTTATCAAACTCATAATTAATTTAATTTATTCATTTTTTATCAATCTGTTAATTTCTAATTACTTATTATACACATTTCTATCTTACTCTCCACCTCTCTTACTAACACTTACTGGTTGTGGGTAGATGGATAGTATATATTTTCGCTCTTCGTGGTTCTTATCACATCTCCAAAACATTACAATAGTATATAGATCATAATTCACTTTGGAGCTATTAAGTACAAATATCTTGAAAAATTGACTGACACAACCATACGTGAGCTTTCCACGCAAATCAGTTGTACATAAAATCGTAATAGTTATATCTATCGCGTATATACTACTTAGCTTTATTTTGACAGACTATCTTAATAACCTATAATTATGGTATGTAATCTATATCTATTTATCAAAATCAGTTATGTATTCCTACTTGACTTTTAATATTTATGTATCCGTATTTTAATAGCATTCCGCTCTCGCTTGTTTGATAATTCGTTCATTATGCACAATCCACAAGTAATCAGTCAGTACATTTTTAATTTTTACTATAACTCAGCTTTTTATATCACTTTTATTTTAACATCACAATGAATTAAAATTAACAAATATACAACTTAAACATTTAGGTAACTTAACTATGTCTCAAATAATCAAAAAAATTAATATTAATTACTACTTAATATATTAATATAATTCAATTTAAGTTTTTCAAAAATTTTATTGTGTGAAAAAAGTTTATCATATATACAAATCTATGTTAATTTGGTACTCCAAGAAGGAGTCGTGTATCTTTTTTATTTACCTTACGACTTTCCCGACTATCTCCGATCTCCCTAATCCTTCTATTACTTCATGTCGAAAAATCGACTTCTCCCTCTGATCATTATCCGACTTCTATCTCTCATCTAATATATACCTCTATCTATTACTCAGACTACCCTTATCCGCTGAACGTCTATCGATACTTCCCTTAGACTTCCCGGACATCACCATCCTCTGATATCATTATATCTGAGACGCCTTAATATATATAACCCTGCGGGATTGCACCTATATGTGGCACCTCGTACTGCTTCTTCTATTCATTATTCTTCATTCTTATATACTCTTCATTCTATTATTCCTAACTTAACCTAACACTATCTAATATATTAATATATCTAATCTTCATTAATATATTTATCTATATATATCTCTATATTAATAATATATCTATAATAATATTATATAATATATATATCTATCTATATATCTCTCTATATCACTTCTATATAATACTTATTATAACGTCTACTATATTCTATCGTGTTAATATATTATATATAATATATTAATACGGTAATCTATCTGCTTGATCTCTTTTCATCATTTTTATTGGAGCTCACTAAGGCAGTAGGTCCGTTGCCTACTAATCCTGTCACCTAACCTATATCAACCAAATCTAGGTAATTTGAATTTTATAATATATATATATACTTTAATATTATATATATATATATCTTATATTATTATATCTATTATTATATATATATATATATACTATAATCTCTTATATATATAATTATTTCTAATATAATAATATATATATTATATTTTATTTTCTTTCTCCTCCCTCGTTTCCGGGATACTTTTACTATCTGTTTTCCCTACATTTTTTAGGCCACTAATATTTAATAATATTTAACCACTTTTATCATTATTGTTATTGTTTTTGTAATTTATTCTTCATTTATTTAATTATTAAATTATATTTTTAAATTATTTATATATATTATTATTAATTCTTTTATATACATTTATATTATTATATTTACTTATTATATTAATTATTATTAATAATTTATATATTAATTAAATTAATTATTATTAAATTTAATTATTTAATTTTCCCCTCCTTATACCTAAAATATTAGGGGGTAAGGTTGCCTATAAAAAATCCACCGAGATAATGAAAAAAGTTAGTTGAGCATAGATAAATTCTCTAGAGTATTCGTGTGTACTGTGAGACGCAAAACTTCCTCTCCTCCAAACGATATAACCCATCTTATCGACTAGTTTCACCTCCTTTTTATATATCGGCTCCGTATACCATGACTTACGTCGCCGGTCCATTCAATCCACTGTGAAGACATGGGAGCGCTGAGCTATCGAGATATTCATGACCTGTCTCTTAATGTGAGAATCACATACAGAAAGCGGAGTCATGATGGTTTCTGGGCGCATCCTTCGCGAGTACGCCGTTCGTGCCATATAGACACATGTTGACATTTCGCTTAAGAACATCCCGCTGCTGTCGCTGCTATATAATACTAAAACCTTTCTTTACTACGAGACGTACTCTGACTATTACCTCCCTTAAGATTAAATATGCTACACTTCTGTAGCATTCCTTCCATCCCCCTCCCTCTATCCTTTTCTTAATGCGAAAACCGTTGAGCCTTCATAACCAGTACTCACCGTGGGTTTTCTACGCCACAGGCCATCTCTGCTTGAATGTTTTCACAACACTCAGACTATGTCTCGACTCATGCGCATCCGGAGCATAATGAACTTCTTATCATATGCACTCTTCAACAAACTCAGTTATACACTCCATGAGTTGTTATCATAAAGCATTTAAAACACAATTCCTTCTATTCTGACAATAATTTACTAATACACACTCACCTTTTCTTAGATTCTTTATCTCTCCAGATAGAAGTTACGTAAATATTCATATCAATAATCCCTTAATGCTAGTTGTTCTATTTAGCAAAATATATCACTATGCCTACTCTCCTTCATATCTTTACACATGTAAACCAATGGCATGTCTTTAACAACCACTTCTTAACTTATGGTATCTCTCTTCATTGTCATTTTTTCACAGCACTACACTTCATACGACAGATGGTATCAGGTTAAATAATATATGGCAAAAATTTTTTAAGGAAAATAGCTACAATTCTTTTTTTATATTCTAATGACGAAAGTTCAACTCGAACGCTGGCAGTATACACCTTATCCCACTATATTTTTTTAATTCTATCTATCATACACGGTGTACTAGTTTTCACGTATAGCTCTCTCTTACTACAATGCTATATATATATACTACCCTGAGTGTGTATAACCATTATTTGCCCAGCTTGGCTCCACTATATATACTCATTATATACTATACTTTCACGCATTCGCTCACCTAATTATAATATACCTACTCATAAGTTTACCCAACCTAGAGTTACCTATCACTCAAGTACCGCCCACACTACACATACCCTTCTTATGCACAGATTACTCTTGCTCACATACTGAATTTCACTAGACACTCTTTGCTACTATATTCCCACGATCTAAATTGTGCTTAACCTATAATACACTACATCATCACTGCCTAAAATTTTGTTATATATCTGTTCTCATACTATATCACAGTTGTGCGCACTCACGCTCCTCTTCGATATCACCCATTTATCTCTATGGGTTACGAGCCGTCTCCTCGCAATGGTGCTTTCTCATCACACTGTATTTAGCAGTTGTTCTAGGTTCCTACTTGGGCGTTTCAACATCGAATATCCATTAGGCTGTATAGGCGCGTAATATTGTTGTGTAACTACATATATCCTACTACTAGGTCTTCTCGCGCGTCTCCATCCTAGTGGGGCTACTTTAATACTGCCACATTATGTTCTATTCGCCATAATTATAAGTTTTAATAGGTAGATCTGTTTCTATCACCAGATTAACCTAATATACCTTGCCAACCTCATACTTATCACAACTACTTTCTACACAGCTTTCTTCTCATTAGACTATCGCTGGCCTATACATAATAGTATATATATATATAACTAATATATATATATTATATATATATATATATATATATCTAAACCCCTTCCTCCGCATTCCATTATACTAGTACCTACAACGTATTCTACTCACTCGACTCGCTTTCTCTATATCACAGCTAGTATGCTCAAAGCACCGATTAAATCGTCATCGTCATCGGCAAAATCGGAATATTTTTTTTTCAATCGTGCTATCTCGTTCACGTATAGCTCCTATCGGCTTTCTGTGCTCAACATTTTGGCCACAGCTTTATTGTGGTTGCTCGATTTATCTTGATATCACAAGAGTTCTTATCAGAACTCTCGTTGATAATTATTGAGCCACAATCTTCTCAATTATATTACAAAACGCTACATACCATATATCTTAAATAATATAATTTATTAATAATCATACACTCGGGACGACTCAAGACACTCTCTAATGTCACAATCTAATACGCTATACAATCACTAATAAACAATTCCGAATATAGTCGAACTACTCACAAATGTAACTTAATATCACCGTAAATACGTAACCATCCGCTGATCTTATATATTAAATATATTAAAATAATATATATCTCTATCATATATATATATATATCTAACCTAACTTAATATAATGATATATCTATATATTATATAAATATATTACTATATATTCATATATATATCATAAATCAATCTATACTATTCATATATATAATCTATATACTCTCTTATCTTAATATATACTATCTATTCATATATCTTATAATATATATATTTATCTATATATATATATCAGTATTCTATAGCTATATATATTATATATATATCTATTATATAATATAATCTATCTATATATTAATATATACTTAGTAGGATTCAGGAAATTTAAATTTAGGTAAAGTATATATTTTCACGGTATTCCTGGCCAAATAATGTATATCACGAATTAATTCGGTATTTCTCAAGGTATACTTTTTGCCGAACTATTCCCTAATGATAGTCCGAAATAACTTGAGCTTTATTATAAACACAACTAATACTTACGTATCAATCCATAAGGCGAAAGTTTAATTTATCTAATATACTAGGATATTGATATATTCTCCTCTAGAAATAGTCATTTCATACTCCACAAGAGAGCCCGTAGGAGTTATGCTTAGGCTTTCACAAATAAATAGTTCCATTGCAACACACTCTTTCGTTAAGCTCTCGCCATCAATTGGCGAGACTAGCTTTTACTCGTGTGCACTCATATGGTAAATGTTCGAGATTCTACTACGTCCAGCTGACTCCCCTGAGTAGCCAGCTCTTTTTGTAGAGTTTTAATTCATCTGTATTTCTCCGTATGAAACCACATACGCAACTCTGCATGTTAGTTGATGCTTGGACCCGGTCAGGAACACTCGGGCCTGATCACTCCAATCTGGCCGTGACTCGACAGAGTACCATGGTGGTGAGGTCTCTGTCGTGCATGAATCATTCCAAAGCTGACCCTCCAGCTGGCACTTCGACACACCGTGTAAAACGTGCCGGAAAAAGGGTAAGGAATTCTCTGGATCCGCTGGAAATCATGCGGGTTCGTACTTGGTTCTGCTAGACTAATATCTAGGAGGACCCCAAGGTGAGAAAGTATGTTAGAGATATAGTGTGTATCAAATTGTCGTAAATGTTTTTATTCACAGTTGTAATGCAAGTTGCAACTATGCATTCACGGAAGAACTAGGTATCGCAATTTACTCTGATGGTCAGCACGCTTGGATAGATTATACACCAGCTGCTATTAGTTCGGGATTCGTACTGGTTCTGTGCCTCGAGAGAAGCATAACTCCTCCCCCAGTAAGACTCTCGATTTGGTATCACTTCCCGAACATCCTTCAGGGATTTGACAATCTGCAAATCCGGTAAAGACATGACACAAAGCTTCACCAAAGCTTTTCAACAGATGTCAGCCGGAACATGTGAACTAGAGGTGTCTGCACAACATGCGAGAACATAATAATATTAATTCAATGAGCGTTTTAGGTATCGGCCGCTGGATCCCCGTGGAAAAATGAATCTGCTCCATGTGGATACTGCCTACTAAATATTAATGTTTATCCTCTTCTCATTTAAATGCGTCTAGGAAATCTCTTTCTCATTAACTCTCTCATTTAGATAGTTATCGGTAAATATTTGTTACATGACTAGAATATTTACTCGCAAGAGAGGTGTGTCATGAACAATCAATGTATTTTTTTCGCAGATTGGTCACAAATTTAGTACTTCCTTAATACTCTCTCAGAGGGGTAGATGCTTTAAAACTTAGAGATCCCAGATAGAACAGATTTTTCCACACAAGCTCAATTATACTAAACACACAGCATTAAATTAGCTTGAAATAACAGTCGCGAATGTTCTCTATCACCTGTGCGATTCTTGAAATTGCGCTATTCCTGCATTGTTTTATAGAGGAAATTCAAAATCTAATTTATTTCCATTTAAATTAAGTCAGAATATTACAGAGACAAAGCAAAAAAAGACTTTCATGTTGGATATTATTTAATATAAAGAATTGGCAAAGTGTTGCCGTGCAAATAAACAGTTCTAAGTTTAATGATCCAAAAAGACTGTATACAATACATAGAAAATGAAATAGTTTGCTGGAATCTAAAGGAGTATATGCATAAATAGCATGATATAAATGAACTAATTGTTGTTTGTTAAGAGTAAGTATAAAGTAGTAGGACAGGCATCTTACTTTCTTGTAGGATCCATAGCGACATATTCAAAATTTGTAGCCCTACATAAATTTCTTGTGACATCAGTAGAACAGTCAGGAACTCGACAATCAGGACTCTTATTATGAGATGAACTAAGTTGTTCGTTTTTATGCACATGCGTTATAGAACCTTTTTGGCCTTGACCTTTATTGGGCTTGACCTTTTTTGGGCAACCCAATTTTTTGGCAACCCCTAATTTTTTTGGCAACCCTAATTTTTTTGGGCAAACCTAATTTTTTTTGCAACCCTATTTTTGAAATTTTTTCGAAGAAGGGTTGCGCCAAAACGGTTGCGTAAGCAACCGTTGTACGTACCGCCCCCCTATTTTGACCTCTTTCGACCATGCGGTCAATTTTTTTGCCCACGGTAATTGTTGATCTTCCTTTAGGGGTCCTTTAGGGGCTTAGCCCTTTTTGTGATGTCTTAACCTTATTGTTGTTTCGAATCCGCCGCACCCTCAGGTGCAAGCCGCAAGCCCCGCGCGTTTCTGCCAGCGCCGCGTTCCGCCGGCGCGTGTGCCTCCCACCTGACATCCGGAGCAGGGTTCACATCCGCGACGCCCTGTGCTCCCATCCTCCTTGTATCGACTCGTCCACCAGAGATCGCCGTTCTCCACGCGCACCTCAGATTGGGCTGCAACACACCCATGAAGGTGAAGCTGAACAGGCTCTCCCAATTTTCACACTTTCTTTAATGGTTATTTTAAAGAAATTTGTGGCACCCACACACCCAACCACACCTCGACCCACGTGGTCATGACTTCAAACAAGTACTGTTTCCATCATACCTTTTCAATCTGTCTAAACCTTCTTACTACCGCAGAAAATGCCGCCACAAAAAAGCTGGATGTCAAGTCGCTTCGCGTTCTATCCGGAGACAATATTTCAAACAATACGCAAACTCCGAGTGTCCTCTGTCACCACCAAGGCAAACTCTCCGGAACTTATTTTAGTGCACTCACTCACTTTCCCAAGCAGACTACGAATTTAGAAAGAGATGATATATAAATTTAATATGTTTACCAGGTATAAGATATCGAAAAGAATTGAGAATCGAAGTTTAATAATAATAATAATAATAAAATAATAATAATAATACTATATAAATAAAACAAATAATGAAAATAATATAAAAATAATAAATAATTAATATAATATAATAATAGATAACCATTGTGAATTCTTTATCTCTAGTCAATTAACTAATCACCGTACATATCCTGCTTGTCGAACATATTGTGTGAATAAATACATAGAAATTAATAAATAATAATAATAATATTACATAACTAAAAATTCAAATAATAATTTATGAATAAGTAATACATAATATTAATGAAATAATATAATATAACTTATAAATGATAATAATAACATAATAAATCGAATAATACTAATACTTACAAAAATTTTACGGAAATTTTTTAAATTGAATATATATGAATAATAATAATCATACATAATATATAAATATACCTATTTAGCATTTTGCTCACCTCCTTTCTCCTTCAGGTATCTGATAATAAGTGAAGAATATATATATTTAGTATATATAGTTAATATAAAATAAGGATATATATTTATATATATATATCTGAACCACAAGAGAAATATTATAAATACGTGTTTATCTAACTCAAAATGTTAATAAAGTTATATACTGTATAATTTATTTTATTAACACTGCCACTATGCAATATAGACGCTTTATAATATATTCTACTACAATATGATAATATATAGCAGAGCGATGTAGTAAGAGAGGAGAGAGAGGAGATGTATGAAGAGTTTCGTTTGTCGGCCACATTCGAAGTATATAACATCCCTTTTAGACCTATTTTGTGTTAAATTAAACGTTTCTAACTGTGAAAATCAATGATTATGGAAATTTTTAATTATTTTTTGACAAATATTTTTTTTTGTTTGAATTATTTTTATTATTTACGTATTTTAATTATTTTTTATTTCTGTTATCACACGTTCTCGTCCTTGAGATTGCGCAAGTGACGTTAACATTAGATTCGACGCCCGTCAACACGTGGAAAAACCTTATAGAGCTATCAGTGTTTATACACGTTAATATCATGAAAATATTATTTCATGTTTTATTTGAATGAATATTTAATGCTAATTTCTTATTGTAATTATTTTGTGCTATTGTAATATATTTTTATTATTTTCATTTTTATTTTTTGTATTATAGTGACTCGTATCGAGAGAAGCTAACATACGTGGCTTTTTAAACTGTCTGCAGCACAGACTCTCTCCAGACAGAACCAACATCTATAGCTCATGGGCGCTATAACTACAAAGCAGAGCGAGAGAGAGAGAGAGACGAGAGAGAGAAGAGAGAGAGAGAGAGGAAGAGAGAAGAGAAGAATAAGAGAGAGGATATGAATGTTTGTACTTGATTATGTTTTGAAGAGAGTACAGAGTAATATCTCACTTTGGTACGGGCGAACGATTTACCACTTCACATACGTTAAGCGTCACGTGGGACAATAATACTATACTAATACTTATATATATATATATATATAGTATATAGCATCAAAACAGAAATTACTATAGTGATTATATATACTATAATGAAATATTATTCATGGTATACGGGGCTTTGTGCGATTGATGGTATACAGTCATCACCGATTTACTTACACATACATCAAGATTTACTTTCTCGATGTACATCGAACTGATTCCAAAAAATGTTATACCAGCACTTTGCTTACACTCACATGTGTATTTTACTTACTCCACACAGGAATTTACTTACACTTTGCAACACAGTATTTCTTCTAACCATACCAGATTTACTTACTTACGACCACACACACCACATGTTTTACTTAGCATTCAATTATCTGATCGAGCAACAGATTTACTTACACCATAACTTGTTGTCACGTTAAATGTCATCTTATACAGACTACATATACATTTGTCACTAATGTACTTTTACTGATGATATCTTACCTTTTTCAAGAGGGTTATCACAATCTAACACATGTACTGAATTTTATTGGCGATCACTATATATAAGACTAACTTTCATCTAAAAAGCCCATACTTAACACTCTTACTCTCACACCCATAATAAGACATATTAGCTACTTACCCATTAGACACTTGTACGATTGGTGTATATTATTAATAAGTTTGCCTATATGGACTATAATAATGTATTATTATATACTTATAATGAGTTTTATACATTTTCTAACCTTTTTTATATAACCCTTTTATCTTATACTATCACTAAAAAGTACTAATATAGCTAAATATTAATTAGTCTTCCTATATAAGTTAATACTATAAAGCTAAACTATAACAACTAGGGGCGCAGCCATTACGCGCCCTTCATGCACATAAAGGCCCCGAACATACTCACTACGCCACCTACCTCGAGTATAGGATGCGCCCCTAGCCTGGCGTAACCCTAATTGGATATATGAACCGCCGCAGGTACGCACGAAACCCAAATGCAATGAAGTACTCGATAGCAATGTCTTTGAGACTAGACGCGTATGACGCCCACGCATTGTTGAACAGCGATATTCTACTCACTGAGTGAATCAGTCAACCAAGCACTAACTGAACTAAAGAGCAAATAGTGCCGCGTGCGGGACAAACACAATGAAATGTAATAGAAGGAATCCGCAGGGCGCAACTAGGGTTTTTCACGTTTAATGTAAAACATACCTACCAATGGTATTAACTTTCTCTCGTAGATCTCACGTTTGGAAGTTCCTAGAATCCAAGTATGGACAAATTACTATTGGAGCTAATTTCATTTCTTTCATACCTTTAAAAACGATAATCTAAGAAAATAAAATTTTTCTATTCACAATATACATGCTATGAGTCCATAAGTCTCAATTTCTACTACATATTCATAAGCTTAACGGAACATCATATATATTAAACATTTTCAGAACTTGAGAGATATCACCTAAAACTCCACGTTTGTCCTGACGTATACTCAGTCCTTCGACCTATTATTCTAACACATAT
Organism: Trachelipus rathkii; assembly: GCA_015478945.1. Lineage (NCBI taxonomy): Eukaryota > Metazoa > Arthropoda > Malacostraca > Isopoda > Trachelipodidae > Trachelipus > Trachelipus rathkii. Next base: position 22,369 of record JABUQX010057438.1, read on the forward strand.
ATTTGTTATTAACATTATTTTCTTTAGTCTACATAATTCAGATCTTCAAATTTGTTACTTGGACTGAAATCTTAAATAACCATTTTCCATGTTATTAAGACTTTTTCCTTAACTAATATCTAACCACAATTGTTGTTAGCAGAAAAAATCCAGAGGTGGTCTGATCTATAATCATTCGTATATTTTTACTGCAATTGTACGAAATTTATAAATAACATAAACTTACATACCTTAAATAACCGCCTAAAGGTTAGCAGTAAATTCAGTAATTCTCAATAGAGGTGTTTACTAACAACAAGGGACGTAGTATGCTTTTGCTGTGATAATACTGTGTTCTATTAGAGTGAAGATAACTGCTGTATTAATGATCATCATGTTTAAGTAGCTTGCTTTGACATCATATGCTTTTAGGCAACTCTTTATACTCATGCTTTAACTCATCTTTCTAATTTATTAACATTAAATTAACCTTAAACATGGAAGATATAATCAAGGAAAGAACTCAAAATAAGTAGGGTTGTCTACCAGTTCCTGTACAATGTTAGTGGTCTCTCGGTAACACTTTCCTGTTCCCTCTAAAAGGGAATTAGATAACTGCTTTCTGTATTTCCCCTGCTTTAAGCCTAGCTTTAACTTCTGCCTTTACTGCTTTCACTCACTGCTTTACTACCACCTCAATATTATTAACATTACATACCTTAAAGCAGTAAAATCAGTAAATCGTATGTGTAGAGGTGCTCTTACCCGTGATAAAACCTAAGGGATGGTATCGGCTTTGTTTTACCTGCTCAAGTTAAAAAACTTCCTCTGCTTTAGGCTGTCTTCACTCGCTATATTTCCTGAAAAAGGGAGCTTTTCACTTTCTGCCTACAGCTCTTACTTTGCCTTTAAAAACTTTCTGCTCTTATATCCTCACGATTTTTTGATTTCTAGTCTTTACTTAGTGCGTCATTAACTTTCTGTGCTAAATGGACTCCGCTTTAGACCCATCTATATAATATCTGTGCATATAGATGACGTTTGTTTTCGATATTAATTTGTTTTAATACTTTTTATTTATTTTTATTATAGTTGTAGTTTTTTATTCTATTTTCATTTATATCTTTTTTATTACTTTTTCACTTATTTTTTCTTTTATTTTTATTTTTTTAATTCTTATGTGTTTCTCTTCTACTTTCATGTGCACTATTTGTTTCAGATTATTATTTTGCCACACATACCACACACACACCAAGGAAACGTTGAGCATATATAGCGGGAGCATTCACCATCATGGTCCAGGGCCTTACAAATCTGTTTTTCATCAAACCCCGAGAAAAGGGGGGGTTTTTTATGTGTCGTGGAGGTAGATAATGTTTTTACTCTCACTAGCTCAACAACACCAAGTGGTTCACGTACGATGCATTCTCACAATCTCCCACACAAGTCACCACCCCCTGGCGTAAGGTTCCCTCGGTGGCTCATCACTTACATCTCTTATATTCTTCGGCTACACCTCACGCTAGCATATTGACCTTATCCCAACATCACCTATGAACACTTACATTTACCCCATAGATCACTCTTGGCTACACATTTACGCTCCTTACAAACACACTTACAGCGCTCTGTCTTATATCACCCAACATATTCACTTGCAACTTATACAGAAGAACCAAGCAAAGTATATTTCAGCCTCACTGTGTCGGTCCTGCTTCTGTCGCTAAATTGTGCAAACCTGCTTATTCTTCGAACTTATGACACTTAAGATATTACCCATGAAGGACACAATTTTCATTTACACACATTCAGCTACATTCACACAATCACTCTCTTGGAGAGTCGACGCACAACCACACACACACAGTCACACCAGATTATTACTTCACTCTCACACGATTTACTTACAGGACACAGCTTTCCTACGACCACACACTAGAGATTTACTTACACACACACAGATTTACTTACACACACGCAAATACACACATCCATGTACATGAAATTGTAGCCTCTCCAAACTGTCTGATATTTGGCCATACTCCTCTCTAAAAATCACACCGCACTCCACACACACTCACATTCACCACATATCAAGACGAGTATAACTCCATTTATTAAAACCTCTATTTATGGTTTTACTTAAAAACGTACATTTAATATTACTCATCTCCTCAATATAACTAACTTATTCTCAAAGTTTTTCTTACTACTCTGGTCTAATCACGAAGACATTCAAAGTCAATTCACTTTCTTTGCAACAAAGAATTTGTATTGTATAGTCATGGTTAATACTCAACGAACATTCATTCATTTTTTATAATATACTAATATTCATTGCTACTCTTAGGATAGTGCTAAGTTTTCTAAATATAACTAAACTCATGTACTTCCGCCAATATTTTATTAAAAAACATATATTCTTACCGTGTACGCTTTAAAGCCAATACAAATCGCTAATGCATTCCAGGTATATAGAGGGTCAGCTGAGAAGCTCCCAGCTAGCTAGAGTACGATTCAGGCCTCTAAGCAGCCCCTTAAAGCGACTATGCGCCCGTCCGATTTGCTTGCCTACTACATTATACGAACTGTGAATTCATCCAGCTATATCCTGAATAGCGATAATCTGTTAGCCACTTCGTCAGCAGGTTCATTACTGCTTCTCTGTTACGGGGAAATAAACAAAATAAGTTCTTCTCATACTGCTAACAATACCTAGTTAGCTTAGTTTATTATAAAATTCTTTCTAAGGTTCTATTTAAAAATATACAATTATTCACTACTTAACATTTATATTTATTCGCTCGCTGTCTCTCTGTATAGCAATTCCATGTGTTGCTAAAGTCTCTTATTGTAAGATATAATCATTTTTCTCAAGCATATTTCTTCTTTATTATTATTCATTATTATTATGTCCATTGAAATCCCTCGAAGTCCCAACCACGCCTTCAGGAGGAACAAACACCACTAATCAGCGACGCAAATAGCCACAGACCAACTCATTGCCTTACCAAACTCAAGATCCGGTATCAAAACAGCCCAACTCATCACTCACTCTGTAAATGTGTTGAAATACTACTTTAGGCCTAAATTTAAGGCAACTACAACCTAGGGTGAACAATGACGGAACTTTTCTCTCGATTATCCCGAACCCAGGGCGAATTTAAGTCCTAATTCCCAGTCAACAAAATCTTGATTTTTTCGTCAGTATGGATTCAAAACTGACTGTTATTATTTGCACTGCTCATAATGCACATTGCTCGTCAAGTGTCATAACTGTGCCTATCCCACTTACTTAAGGCATCGTAGAGCTAATTGGATAAGCCTTTTTTGTATCGCATAGGCTGATGTTGTAAGCCTAATCCAGGCAAAGGTAAGTACTCTAACATATCCAGGTAGATATTAGCCCAACATCGAGAATAGACATTTTCCAAAGTTAGTAATAATTCGATCACTTTTATAACAAGATATATATGCAAATGAATACATGCTTGGACTATCTCGGTAAAGATATCCTTTAAGTCCAGGTAAGCAAGTAATAAATCGTTTCCCTTTTCTTGTTGAGAATGGCGGAGTAATCTTATCTCTATAGATGACTGTCCTACTGTATGTGATGTCGATGAAGGGACGAGTATTGTGTTAATATTCCGTTTCTTTATGGTTCTATCAGCGAGCTTAAATACATATGCTCTCTTGCTTCATATCGCGCTGAGAAACGCTGGGGTTCGTTTATTATCAACTTTAGACAAGCATAGGTAAATTACCTTTAATTTATAGATAAGTAACCCAAATAATATATTTTGATGGTTACACAAAACATTATAGCATTTAACTATAGAAAAATATATTTTATATAATCCATTAATATCGGACACAATCATTTCTTAATCAATCACATTTTATATGATCTATTGTGTCATATTTATATATCGAAAAATATTGTGACGATAAGCAAATAATATATCATATTTATATATATATCTATATAACTATTTTTAATTAATATATATATATATATATATATATAAAAATTATTATATATATATAATATATATATTAGTATATAAAACTCATAAGTACTAGACAAATATAATATCAGACGCATGACTATACATATCTATACAAGAGTGTATAAATTATAATTTACCAATGATTTTGATGGATGCACTTACAGTACCAACTCATATATTCGAATTTACTTAATAATTAATATTATATATATTTATTCGTATCCTATATACATATATATAAATAAGTCCATTAAAATTAGCTTAGCTTATAATTTGAATATCTAACTTTTTATTTTGTTGACGTACAAGTATATATATATCATTATTGTATAAGTTTTTTACTTTCACTTATTGTTCATCTTATTCACCTATAATACCGGACTATTACATTATATAATTGAGATACACTTGACTCCCAACATAACCTTTTAGACAACAATAATCGTGATGAATTATATACCTTATTTTACTGATTAAAATTCTCTACCATCTTTGCAAATATTGTCGGCCAATCATGTTATATCATTATCCGATGATCTAAGTTTCGTATCTCAGTATACCTTCAGTTACAAATACGTAAAAAGTCCCGCGTGCAGTAACATAGTATATTTACATTCTGGGTCACTGCCATAAATACTGTCTTGCCATCTCCGAGTTTATTCACTGATAAAAGTAGATAACTGATTTCTGTTCGTCATAGTGATTAATTGCACTTAGGAAGGCTGACGATGATAACGACGCGTGGATCCATCGATCAGGGTTTTTCTAAATGCGTAGTATTCTGGTTACATGTAATGATCTACGGCGATAATTTTATGGACTCGCTATATCGGATATGTCTTCTGCAGCGCTGCATTAACATTCGCTACCGTAACCCCGTCTAACATCATATTTCATGAGCACTTTAGCGTTCATGGCCTGAAAATGTAGAATCCAATGATGTAGTTCATAAACAATTAACTGCTGTTTCATTATTTCTCTTTCATAATCTAACTTCCATAGGAGTGAAACAACAGTTTGATGTTTATAAAAAATTTTGGTGTGAGAATAAGAGTGAATATTGATTGATTAGATTAAAACCTTTTTTCCCGGTCCTGTTTAAAGCCTGAGCTTGGTTTACTAATAGTTATTTGTTAGCCCCACAGTGTTGATTTAGATATACAAAGTAATTCATACCTATCTGGAATCCATGACGGAAATACGTTTGTATTACTAACCCACAGGTGATCCCTATGTGATGTGGTACGTATACATTGTAAAAAAATTCAATAAATAATCTTTATAGAGAGTTTTTTTTATATATAATAGCATGAAACCATACTAATATCCCTGGGTCTATCTGATTATTCCCACTGGACAATCTCTTGTATTTGAGGTATTACAATTGATTAACGGTTAATTCATGATATTAACACAGTGAAATAGAGCATATATCATTTTTTACAATTACACAGAACTTGCTGCATATTATACTACAGCTTACATCCAGCCCAAAAACGAGTATGATTTAAAATGTAGTTTGGGTCTAAACAGACATCTCCATCAAATATAATTTATTCATCCAATCAAGGTAAGTGATTTTCAGGGTACTGTAAAACCACATGTTTTTTTTACATCACCTAAGACCAAAAAAAGCGATAAACATAATTTCTCGAACCAATCTAACATACGAGCGTCATATAGAGACTGATTCTTAACGTCATACTCACAATAGATAAAGGTAAAACATAATTTCCTTCTTACACTGCTTAAGGGCATCTTTACGAATCCAGCAGTTTCAGTTTGAAATATATTTATACAATTAAAAATTAAACATTGATTCCTCTTAGATTCTTGTCTATACCTGGAATTACCCTTTTGACCTGGTATTTATAGCCTCATATTAAAACCTCAGCCCATTTTTTGAGTTGAGTTGGCTATATATATAGAAGGTCTCTCCAAGTTCCCTAATGAGTCGACCTTTAGCTTATCCTGATATATGTTTCGTATTCGGTCATCTACAAGTAGTTACTACATTTCGAGAAACCTCCCAAGAACAACATCAATTTTTTCAATATACACAAGTAAAACATATGGATATCAGTTTTGAAATTATATTTTGACCCCACAGGAAACTCCTTAGGCTTCTTTAATAACATCTTCACAGACATCTCCCGCCTATCTGCCCCTCCTAGAGACTAATCTACGTGTAAACGCGAAAGACAAAAAAAAATATATTCGCGCCCTACTTCAGCGTGCCTGAAGTTAGTTATTTCATCACATCGTAACATCCTGTGTGTGCGTAGAGACATTTGCGTAATAAAGGAGAGTGGAAGATGAGGGGCTAAGGGTTTCGTATTCTGTAAGTGTGGATGCCTACAAGACGCGGTATGCTTGGTTGTTGCCTCTTAAAGTGATATTCGTCGATTGAGGCATTGTGTCAAATTGCCGTACAGTAGAAGTATAGTACGTATAATGATCAATAAACGAAAGATAGCGCAAGTTTACGAGCACTTTCTCTATACAAACCTTTTTGACAGAGTAGTTTTTTAGTTAATCATCGAGCGAGTAATAAACTGAATCATGTGAATTGTAGAAATCTGTTATAATTGGAGTATAAATTTTTGTCATAACGTATATAAAAGTGCTACGTTGAGTAAGATTTTTGAGATCAATGAAGAAGATAACGAGGTGATGGATGTCAATGTTATGTTTATAGGGAAAGTATAGAAAGAACTTATTTTTGTTATTTTTTACTTTACAGCAATTTGATTGTTGCTCTCCTGATAGACTGAAAACATAATGAGTGTCAAAGGAAACTGTGAAAACTGAGGGTGGTTTGGCAGTAGAAAGATTAGTAGTGTTGTGTTGGCTTCACTAGAACAAGTAACGCAAAGGAGCAGTGCGAAAAGTAGAGACTAAGAAGATTTGAATTGATCGGTAGGAGATTTAGAGGGGTGGTAGGGAGGTGAGCCTTAAAGTGGGGCGTATGACCTTCTGATTTGAACTTATCTCTTGTGTTGTGTTGAGTTACTTAGAATTGCCTTATATAAGGTATAAAGTTTAATGTTTTAGACAAAGGTTCAAATAATAGTATTTTTTGATTGTGAGAATTAGCTGTTATACGATAAATAGATTGTTTCATTTTTAAAACTTCTTGATGGGTTAATGTATGCCATACCGAGAGAACGTATTTTTTCTTGGGTATATAACAAACACTATCATCTGAAACGACATAGTTTTATGGAATGGAAGGTGAATATGTGAGATCTTCTAGTTTGCATTTCTTGCGCACATCATCATACGACCATTTAAAAGGATTTTTTACTATCAGATTATAGATTGTATTATACCACCACGCAAAGTCTTTCTACACAGAGAGTGTATGAGCCCTGATTCACAAAAGTATGTCAAATTTTACGGGTGTAAGTGCTATTATAACTCCAAATTAAGTTGTCACGATGCGCAAGTTCAACTTAAAAGACGCAAATTATCGCATGATGAGTACAACCCGAGAGCGCAAGTGCCTTTATAAGTGAGGAGAATTAATTAAAATTCCAGTAGGAAAAAATGAGAATCAGAAGTTTATAATCAATTCGGAAGTAGAATTCACATATATCATGAACTGGTAAGGTGGATAAGAAAGTGGATAAGCAAAGGTGGTGGGTGTGTGTGGCTGTGGTGACCACGATCGGTCAAAACTATCACGCGCTGTGAGATTCATCCCCTTGTGTAAGTTTCACGGATCAACGAAGTTACTAAACGTCGCGTCATGGGTGATGACTGACGTTGTTAAAGGTAAATTCTGAGTGTGTAAAGCAAACATCTGTGTCGAGAGTGTCAGTTCAATCCTGTGTGTGGATCCTTGTGCTACGAAGGAAGTCGTAACGTGTTGGTGTGTGTGGGTTGTGTGTGTGGTTGGTGACGTGTGTGTGTGTGCTCGGTGAGTGTACTGTCGAGTCGGTCTATGGGTAAAATGTTAAGTGTCATTAGTGAATGTGTGTAAAGTGTCATAAGTGAAGTGTGTATAGCGAGTGATTAAGTTCCCCTCAGTGCGAAGTCATGTGTGTATAAAAGTGTAAATAGTCACGTTCTTTATGGGTCACATGTTAGTGTCGATACCGTGAATGTGTGTAAAATGTGTCATAGTGAGTTTTTTTTTTTTCTCGGGGGTGAATATGTAGTGTGTGTTGTGTGTGTGTGTGTCTGGCGGTGAATGTGTGTGTTCTAACCAATTAATAATTAATAGGGCCATGAAGTAATATAACACTCAAGGATGATAATACAGCCGACCAACCCATCGCTCACGCGCAAGATTAGAGGGTCAGTGAAATAAACTAGGAAAAGGCTATAAATATCAAAAAATAAAAATATTAAAAAAAGAATTATAATAAAAAATATAATAAAAATAAAGAACCAAATAGATAAATGAAATTTTCCAATTATAACCTCAGATACACATAAACAAGTATTAAAACAAACAATAAATAAGCTCTATGCTTAAATAAATATAATGGTTAGCAGTAAACCCAGAAAGTTTAAGCACGTAAAGCCAGAAAGTTAAAACAGTAAAGCAGAAAGTTGCAGTAAAGCAGAAAGTTAAAGCAGTAAAAAGCAGACCCCCCAAGTTAAAGAGCAGGTAAAGCAGCCTTGTACACAAAAAGCAATACTAATGATGAGTCCCTTTAGGTGCTTAGGTCACCAGAAATCTATTTGCATTTACTGATTTACAGTCGCCTTTAACAGGTAAATGTATGAGGTAATGAATAAAAAAAACTATGTGCGTTAAACAGCAGTAAAACTCGTGGGTTAAGCAGTAAGCAGACAGAGCTATTAATGAGGGCAGTAAGACGAGAGTAAAACAATAAGCATACTCTAATCCTTAGGTGCTCTACGTAAAACCCTAACCATGGGCGGCTCCTATTGATATTATCTGGGAGAATTATACACTGCTTTAAAGGTACTGTAATGTTCAATTGGTATAAATATGGCTGGTGGAGCATTACTAGCAGGAGATATAAACATATAGATATAAGGCAGTAAAAATAGATTTGAAAGAGTCCTGCTAACAACAGTAGTCTAAAAAAAAGCATACTGTAACAGAACCTCTTTATGTTGAGTTAAAGGTCCACTCACCTCCCCTTCTCTGATTTGATATGTTACTGCTTCTACTACGCTTTAAGGTATGTCCAGTTTATGTTTTAAAACTAACTCTATTTTCGTACTTGCAGTAAAATAAAATGATTCTACTAGTCCAAGACCGTTAATGCACATTCCTTCTGGATTTTTTCGATTTTTCATAAAGATACAAGACAATTTTTTTTTTACATACTAAACTATATACAGATATCATCACTTTATGTTAAAATGACCCACAGTTATTAAGTAACATAGTGTTATGAATATATGTGTTATATCGGTGTCATAGTTACAAGTCTTTTAGGTTCGCCGAAAATGTTTTAAATAAAAATGTTTAATTCAGTATGAAATAAAAATGAATGACTCTCGTATATTTGAAAGAAATGAATTCCTTTGAAATGTATTACGTATGAAAATAAAAATGAATGACTTATAATATATATTATTTTGATCCGCGGCGGGAATATTGCGCCTGCGGGCGCACGCGGCGGGCTGGTACGCGGAAATATTGCGCTGCGGGCGCAGCGCGGCGGCGGGGACCGGCGGACGGGGAGCGGGCGCGGGCCGCCACACCTGTCGGTGTGGGGTTCGGGGGCCTTTGGTGAGAGGGCGCATGCTGCGCGTTGGTGTTCTAATTATGAGACATTATTATTAGCTAAGTTCTTTGGTGTAGGTAGAACGGTTAGAAAGGGTTAGAAAATGTTAAGTCATGTAGGAAACATCCTAAGCAACCTTATAATATACAGCCATCGCAAGTGTCTATGGGTAAGTTGTAAGTGTCAATGGGTGAGTGTAAGTGTATATGGGTGAGTGTAGTGTCTATGGGTGAGTGCAGTGTGTATAAGTGAATAGGTAACTGTGTGTATCAAGTGCATAGTGTATGTTGTGGTAAAGTAATCTGTGTGTGTGAGTGTAAGTTAAATCTGTGTGTGTGTGGGTAAGGTAATCTGTTGGTGGTCAGTAAATCTGTGTGGTGTTAAGTAAATTGTGGTGTTGAGTTAGTAATCTGTGTGAGTGTAGTAAATCTGTTGTGTGTAAGTAATCTGTGTGTGTAGTAAATCTGTGTGTGTGTATCTTGATTTATATATATATATATATATATATAATTATATATATATATATTATATATATTTTATTATATATATTATATATATATATTATATAATATATATATATATCTATATATATATATATATATATATAATATATATATATATATATTATATTGTCCACGTGAAGCTTTAACTATGGTGATAGTTTGGATGGCAAGTGGTACTCTCTCTTCTCTCCGCTCTCTTCTCGTCTCTCTCTCCCGTCTCTCCTCTCCCCTTCTCTTCTCTTCTCGTCGTCTTTCCTTGTTAAGGCCAAAGATGTTTATTTTGTCAACAGAACAGAAGAGACGACAGAACCGTCGAAAGAGATAGGAAAGTTAGAAGGTATCTTCTTGGGAGAAAGAAGATTTGTCAGACACGCTCTCGCGCTTTTTAAAGAATCTGAAGTTTCACAAGTATTTCTATCCATTCAGCGAGCACATAAAATCCGGGAAAGCAATTCAAGAAGAGAGGCCATTCTTAAGAGAGTAAACAGAGCGGAGTGAGAATTAGGATATGAGTTTAACAGATGAACGGGGTCGAGCTCATTCGGAACAATTAGAATACGCGTGGATAGAGTTAGAAGGGTGAAGCCAGTGAAAAGATCACATTAAATGACAAAGGTAGGAAATATAAAGTAGGACATTAGCAAACGCGGAACATCGAGGAACACCCACTATTCGTATCAGAAAAATGCATAAAAATCTCGTCGTCTCGCTCCATCAACAACAGCCGACTTTGAGCGACTTAAAGGAAAGCTAGACATAAGTAAAGCAGCCAAAAAGAAGGAGGAAACACCAAAGCGAGGGGAGTTTGGATCGAGCAGTTGACGCGTGCCATTCCATCACCCTCGCACGTGAACCAGAATCATGTTTGTTTTCATGATCAACGATACATTATTTCTTGGTTTAACGCAGCATTTATTGGTCACCATTTTCTCTCTCATCGACAAAAAATTTCGGCTTTATGTTGTACGTTGACGCCTCTGCGCCTGTTTGGCGATATTGTGGTAATTTTAATCTGACTGAGACAAGTACCTAAAAGCGCTGCGACGTGTATTTGTTCTAGCACTGAATACGAAAAGGAACACCTCCTACAAAAATAAAATAAACAATAATTACAAAATAATTACCATAATCGCGCAATAATCGAATATTATATGTAATAAATAATTAAAAAATACTACAAAATTCAAATAACAATTTGATATTAAATATGCCTTCGCTATTTAAGAGGCATAATGCTCAATATAATATGATCGAAGCATCGGGCCTTCTTTTGTTAGACCAAATTAAGCCTCAGAGCTACAGGAAAAGTACGGTCGTTTTTTATAATGCTGGTTCGTTTCGAGCATGAACCAATATGTTATAGATTGTTGCTGTAACGTATCGCAACAATATCTGACATTTAGTATTAACTTAAATCGGTAAACGGGTTTAACCCTATCTTTCATTGCCGAGCCTTCATACAAATAAGGAGCAGTGAGAACGTTAAATAATAAATTTTTGTCGCTGTATTTATATAGAATACTGATTATATACTAACCAATACATTTAAATATAAATATACTTATATAATTAATTAGGTAATAGTTAAGTAATATATTATATATAAAAAACTCTTAAATTCATAATTTAAATATATTATATCATACACAGAAATAGTTTAAACATAACATAATTCAAAATAAAAAAATGATTCAAGTAAAAATTTCGGTATCATAAATAGGTTAGGTCTTAAAAGTGGTAAATGCTGTTATATTCGCAATATGAGTGGCCGTCGCATAACGAGAAAACTGTTCATCTCTCTTTCTCCCGATCTTCAATCTCTATCTAATTCATCTCGTTTCTCTCATACCTCGTCCTTCTC
>JABUQX010057439.1:0-20000 GCA_015478945.1 Trachelipus rathkii
TAAATTTTTTTTACTGTGTTTAGTGAGGACGTATTTTTTGTTCCATTTTTTCTGAAAATTATGAATTTGAAGGATTTATTCTAAATTTTTGAGAATGATTATATCGTGTTAGCAATGCTGCACAGTTTTAGATTTGATTACAGAATAAAAAGGTTTGTAGAACGTTGTCACCAAAGCATGATGATAATTTACCCAAAGTAGAGAGAAAGCTATTAATTTTTATTGTACTAGTAAACATGTTGGCTCTCGAAGGTGATACGTTTTCTGCCAAATGTATTTGCTTTTTCAAATATGTAGAAGTTTATAACATATGCTCCCTTTAATTAATGTTATTTCTTTTTATCATAACGAAAACAGTTTCAGGGGTAGTAACCTATTTAGATGTCAGTGAACAAACAGTTATAGATTGGATTATTTTAATTGGTTTAATGTATATATATATGGCCATGCCTGGAAAGTAGCACCATATGCGCATTTAGTTCCTCATAAAAATACGGTACAATAGTACAGGAAAGGAATCACATTTTTGGATAATCCTTGTGTTAAAAATTATGGTAGGCAATGTAAACAATTTTTAAAAAATATAAAAAATCATAAAAATTGCCTTTTTTATGGGTGGGAGGGGAGTTGAGCTTCTTCGGTTCCGGCGGGGGACATAAGTTATATATATTAGTGTGTAAGGTATTACACGGCATTAGGGGCTTCGAGCCGAGGGGAACACAGGGGGGGACGTGTTTCCACACCCCGTAGGGGAGGGGCGGAGGACCCCGCGCCACCCAAAATTACAAAGGCGGGGGTCGGAGACCCTCCCCTGGAGGGGGGAAATAGTCCAACCCGTAGTTCCCGGAAGGCCGAGAGACCGCGACTCCTGCCATCGGTGCGGTCTACCCTTGGGGGTTTTTCTTTAGTTAGAGAAAAAATACAACAAATAATGTGTACTAGAAGTCTATTTATGTTTAAACGAGAAATATAAAAAGTCTCTAAATAGGCTTTTCTACTCATATACTATAATTATTAACAATAATTCTTTTTTAATGACATTTTCCGTCACTTATAATGTTACCAGCATTCAGCAATGTATTCCTTTTCCCGGTAGCTTTTGTAGTTTTTGATATGGATTGTGGCTCTTCTAGAGACTGACATATATTATATAATATATATATATATAGTATATTATATATTAATATATATATATTATATATATATATATATATTATATATATATATTATACTGATTATATATATATATATATATATTATATATTTATTATAATATATATATATATATATCGATGTCGATAATCATCGGTGTAATCGCTATATATCATTCGATATATAAATAGAAGTATAAATACCTAGGTATGTATTATATTACCATATATTATATATTATATATTACTATACTATATATATATATAATTATAATATATATTATTTATAAGTATATATATAATATTTATATAATTTATTATATATATATTATTATATATTATATATATTATATTATATATTACATTTTTCTTACAAAAGGAACGTTAATTTAAACATAAAATGCTTCATATTTAGTAAAATATGTTTATACAAACTTTTTTTATTACCCTAAATGATTATAAAAATTTAAACAACAAATGTAAATTATCAAATCCTAATAAAATTTTAAGACTCAGCGATTTAAACGCGTACCACGATTACGTAATGATATTAATATATATATATATATATATTATATATTAATTAATATATATATAGATTATATATATATTATTAATTATTATATATATATTATATATATATATTATTATATATTATATATATATTTTATATAATTAAATTATATATATATTGAGATACTCAACCCCTACGAGGGACACAAAAATTGGGAAAGATTTACTTTCAAACGGAGCTTCGTTCGTATGTAGATACACCTGAAGCGCGTGACGTCATAGTCCAACGTCATAGTCTTCATGGGTCACGTTTGACTGCGACGTCAGAAGTTGCGTAAGTACGCTCTAGTCAGCGCTATACTATATATTTATATTAAATTATTAATTATATATAATATATATATATCATATATATATATATAGTATATATATATATATATATATTAATATATTATATATATATATATATAAATTATATATATATATATATATAGTTATATATATAATATATAGTATAGTTATATATATATACAAGGTGGGCATATTAACGGCGTTAAAGCCGTTAAATCCGTTAATTAACTCGTTAAATTTTCGTTAACTTTTAACGCTTCGTTATTTTGAAAAAAATTAACGGTCTATTAACGAGTTAAAATTTTCCCCTATATCCGTTAACCGTTAACTTAATTTACGAGTTTATAAATAATTTTCTTATCAATGGGTGATTGTATTAGGTTCGATTTCGATAAGAGATAAACTTTTTTTTTCTTTTCAAACTTCCTAACGCTCCTCTCAAATGGCTCAATGTGGTTCTACTATTTACTCGGTTATTATCCAGTTTTGTAATGTGTTAAACACAGGGTTGGAAAAAGCCGAGTTTTGAGGGAATGTGCTTACGTGGTGACGCCCCTCGTTCAAACTATATTCTCTATGTCTTAATAAACTAGCACTTCCCTCAGTGTTGGAAGCACTCACATGTCCAACCCTATTCCGAAAAAAAGAAAGGCCGCTCGCGAGTCTGCTAACTATCGCCCGAATTGCTCCTCTCAACTTGTATATCTACTCTAAGATCTTGAAACCCTCTCAACTTCACTTCTTAGACCATGTGGATCTCATTCTCTTCTTTCGATCGCCAGTAATGGCTTCTGGTGTTCAAAGTCTTACTGGGATATACTTTCCTATTAACCGATTTTGGTTTTCCGCTCTTTGGAACTACTAGCAGACTTGCGTAGTGGCGCTTGACATATCAAAGCAATTTGACCGGTATGGCACGCCATCTTGCTTCCAAGCTCCTCCTTTCCTCCTCTCTTGCTTACTATGTTCTAGCTTTCTTTCAAGTCCGTAAAATTCCTATGGTGATGGAGCGACTTTCTTCTTCTTTTCGTCATATAGTGGGTTCCTCAGGGTTTCGCTATCTCCTACTTTATTCCTACTTTTATTATCGATCTTCTCACCTGCACATCTAACTCTATCCACTCACATGCCGATGACTCGACCCTTTCATTCTTCAACCCTTCATTTCAATTCTGCTCCATCTTTACTTTCTTAGAATTGCCTACCTCGTCTTAATCTTTCGTCTATTCTTCGGCCGGTGCTAATAGAATTTGCGGGTGGGGTCGTCTCAACCTTGTGAAATTCAATTCTTGAAAAACCCAACTTTCTACAAATCTCCCTGTCTAAAATACCTTCTAACTTTCCTATCTCTTTTTGACGGTTGTCTCTCCTGTTGACAATATTAAACATCCTTGGCCTTAAGATAAAAAAATATCTTGAACTCACATCACAACGGGTTGCTGGGGACGGCCTTCAACGGAACACTGGAGTTCTGTTTAGACTGCGAGACTTTTTTTCCTCTTCAGTTACTCCAGATATACAAGGGTCTTCATTCCGGCCTTTGTAATAGAGATACTGGTTCTCATATCTGGGGGGGCTCTCGCTTAGCCCGGCTTTTGGACAGGGTCGAAAGTCAAAAGCCAAAAGGCTTACAAACTCTTATGTACTTTCCAGTTCACTTGAACCTCTAACTTTACGGCGCGATGTAGTGCTTTATCTCTCTTCTATAAGTATCGCACCGGCAGGTGTTCGAGGGAACTTACCACTCGCGTTACGGACCACCTTTATCGACTCCTCATAGGGGTAGCACAAGGGTGCTGTATCTGCTCACGAGTTTTGTGTAGATATTGGCAACTCAAGGCTAGTTTGCTGCGGTGTTTCTTTCTTTCTTGACCTCTGTTCTGTGGAACGCTCTTCCATCTTCTGTGTTTTTGCTAAAATTTAATCTCCTCACTTTTAAAGCCTGGGTCTATGCTAAAAAAAAAAAAAAAAAAAAAAAAAAAAAAAAAAAAAAAAAAAAAAAAAAATTGAAGTCGTTTTACGTTAACATTAACGTCTTAACTTGCCCTTACTATCTTACGTAAACGCTTTAATGATTACGCCGTTTAATTTTTTTGTTAACGATAAAGAATTAACGACGTTAACTTGATGATAAGTATTGGGCTTTGTAGTAATATATATATATATATATATTTTATATATATATATAAGATATATTCATATATTATATATAATTAGTATATATATTTATAATTTTGAAGTGGCAAAACGAGTAGATGGCTTGAGTGGTCTATATTATATATATATATATATATATATATATATTATTATATATATAATATATATATAATATTATATAATATATATATAATTATATATTATATATTATATAATTATATAATATATATATATATATATTATATATATATATATACTAATATACATACATACAATATATATTATATATATTATAATATATATCATTATAATATATAGTATATATATATATATATATTATTACATTATAATATATAAATATATATTTATATATATATATTATATATTAGTAGTATATATTATTATTATATATATATATATTTTATATTTCAATTCTGTGTCTACCTAACCACACCTATCGCATTACCTAAACTTTTAAAGGGGGTACAGTAGACCTAACCTAGGCGATACCGTTGCAGTGCAATGCAAACCTAAGCCTAGACGGATTCACGCTTGAAAAAGCATGCAACCCTAAACTAGATTGATTCACGTTGCAGAACAAGGAAACCTAAGCTAGAAGGTTGATATATTATATATATATATATATATATTAACTATTATATAATATATATATATATATAGTATATATATGATATATATATATATATATATATATATTCACTGCACACGGATTACGGTCAGTCTGATATCATTGATCACTTCCAAAAATTTTCAAATCGTTAATGTCTTGTATATCAGGAAGCATAATTTTTTTGTTTGCCCGAAAATACATTTACATAAGTTCAAAAATTTAAGTATACGATTTCTCACATGTTGTTATAAACTGACAGAAAATCGCTCTGCATGAAGCCTTTTTCTTCTAAACAAACTTGTAAGATTGCAAAACAGTCAAAAGGACTGTTCACCACCTTATTTTAAATTATTAAAATATAAATTAAACGATTTATTTAGTGATATAAAACACATCTTTCTCCAGCAAATCATCATGTTGAAACTCTAAAAAACTAAAATAGTCCAATAGACATATTTAATACCTCTGTCATGTATGCCAGTTTTAATTACATATGCCGCCATATTTCAAAACCTATACAAACGCCGAATATTTATATATATGTATATATTAGATACATATATTATATATATATTATTATTATATAATTACTATATATTAAAAATATATATAAATATAATAATATAATATATATATATATAATTATATATATATATATATATCCCGCATATACTGTAATATACGCAGTGTGACGTCAAAGATACGTCATTTACGCAAACTCCCATTTAGAGTATGACGTCACGCATTTCAGCTATACGTGCATACGAGCGAAGCTCCGTTTGAATATACATCGAAGCCCAAAAATTAAAGAAGTTTTTGTAATGCAGTTCATAGCTTTCGCACATCTCTCGGCTGCTTTCCTCAGGAACTGAAGGCAAAAATCAGGAAGATGATCAGAAAATGGATCCGGTTTCTGGCAACCTCACTGGTTGTTGTTAAATATATGAACGAGGTTATATTTTTGTAGAAAAATTTTAGTTTTCTGGATTTTTTCAAATGGAGATTAGTAATTTCGTCTATGTAAGGAATGCCTGCTTGGGTATTGAAATTATGGGAATTTTTAATTATGAAAGATTCTAGTGTTTTCCTAAGGATTCTCTTAGTAACAGTATGTTTGTCAAAGGTACACGAATATTATATTTAGGTGATTATTATAATACAACGAAAGTCGGCGTATAAACAGAGATACAAAAACACGAATGACTAGATCTGTGAGAATTATTTATGACAATTTCATCCTCCATTTGCAATGTAGTATGATTTTTGTTACAATGGGAACATGGGATTTTGTAATACCGGATTTATGATTTAGGTGCAAGTTTTTTGGTTTTAGTTTGTGTTTTAAAGTTGGTTAGATTTTAAAGTTTGGATGGTAGGAGGTATATGTTGTTTAATTAAGTAAGTATTAATATTGGGGATGGGTAGGAAGTTTGTGAAAGTTCTTTGATGTGTGGTATGGTTTAAATGTTTATTTTTAGCAGATTGAAAGGCTTTGTAAATGAAAGGTTGGGGGTAATTTAGTTTTTTGAATGTATTAATGATGTGATTTTTTCTTTTTTCAAGGTGTATGGTATCGCATATTCTGAGGGCACGTATAAATAAATTGGAGAAGACGGCAAATTTTGTTGAGCATTGATGAAAGGAAAACCAATGAATGTACGAGTCAGAAGATGTAGGTTTGCGATAAATTTGAAATGTAGGGAAATTATTATTAGACCATGTGATAAGGGCGTCCAGAAAAGGTATTGTATTGTTTATCGCGTATTCTATGGCAAATTTGATATTTTGGTGTATATTGATAATAAAATTTAAAATCAGATCTGAGGTTGTTATTGATTCCTTGGGAATGAGGGCCAGTATATCTATGCATTTCTGTGCATTTAACCTTTTTTGTGTCGCCTCCAGGGGTTGAATTGTCAATACCTAATTACACTACGTGTATGTATATTACGTATATCCATTTTATTATTTTATATATATATATATATATATATATATATATTTTTATATATTTATATATATATATATATTATATATATATAATATATAATATATATATATATATTTATTATATAATATTAATTATATAGTATTTATATTTTATAATGGTCAGGTATATATACTCGTTCACTATGATTCTCTAAAAAACTATTAATGCTCAGTAACGATACATTGGCTTGGGAATGCTGGCTCAATTTGAGTACTGGAGAAATGAAAAAAAAAAAAAAAAAAAAAAAAAAAATCTCAAAAACTGAAAAACAGGTACAGCGAAAAGGAATACATTTTTTTAATCTTTATAAAATTTTCATAGGAACAATGTAAAAATAAATAAAAAAAATAAAAAAATTATTGTTAATAATTATAATAATATGATTAAAGGCCTATTTTAGATCTATATATAACAAGATCAAGCTAAAGTTGTTATTTATATAAATACTATATAAATATTAATATAATATATAACTATTACAAAGTTATATATAGATAATATATATATTAGTGTAAAAGGCCTATTTAGAGACCTATTTTATTGGTTTTCTCGTTAAAATAAATTAGAACTTTCTATTTAAATTTTGCTTTTTTTCTTACATAAAAGACATACCAAGTAGTTATATTACTCGCCCCGATGGCAGGCAGTCCGGGGTCTCGGCCTCCGGGGACTTACGGGTAGGAATTATTTCCCCCCTCGGGGGGTCTCCGGAACCCCGCCTCTTTGGTATTTGGGTGTCGCGGGGGTTCCTTCCGCCCTGCCCCTACGGGGTATGGAAACATCCCCCCCTATGTTCCCCGATTCGGCTCGTAGACCCCCTAGTGTGCCGTATTAAGCATTTTCTCCTATCAATAATTTTACCAGGATTCCAAAAATGGTATTCCTTTTTGCTGTAGCTATTGTAGTTTTTGAGAATATAATTTTTTTTTTTTTTATTTTTTTTTTTTTTTTTTTTTTTTTTTTTTTTTTATTACATTTTCCGCACTAAAATTTGACCAGCAATTCCAAAATTGTATTCCGTTTTACTGTAGCATTAATAGTTTTAAAGATATATATGACAGCTAAATCTGGCAACCTGGCAATATATATATATATATATATATATTATAATATATATATAAGTATACATATATATTATAATATTTATTAAATATATATTATTATATATATTATAGTATTATATATATTAATATATTTATATAAATATATATATATATATTAATATATATTATATTATATATATATATATATACTATATGATACTATTATATATATATAAATACGGGGATCAAAATTTATGGTAAAAATTTTGGTAACTGATAAGAGAAAAAAAATAAAGGTAAAAGTTCTTAAAAAGGTACGTAATGTTTTCTGCTTTCGTCTGGCTGTATCTGCTTGTGTTCTTTACTAAATATTTGATTTCTATGAAACAAGTAGGGTTACTTAAAAAACCCTTAATTTGTGAATGAGCACTGTTTGGTGTGTAGTAGTAGTGACGACAAAAGAAGTATCAAGATTTACTATTAAATTAAAAATGGCGCCGATAAAAGTATTTGAGGCGACATTCCATGAAGCGGATAATTTAATTTGAAAATGTAAGAAACAAAAGTTACATAATTATGACTATGAATAGCTTACAATGTAAATTTTGGTAAAAAACACATTAAAAATTAACAACTCTTTACCAAACGTCTACTCCTTTCATCTCCGATTTCAGCACATTGTTGAACCTAACCAACCAACTACTGTAACAGTATACAATAATCACTTGTCTGGTTAGTGCTACGCATTTCACTGTAACTCATTGACGTGTGTGTTTCTTAACGTTTTTCTTTTCGTTATGAATATGATCGTAATTACTCACGTGTATTACATTACTCTGAATAGCTTCACTCTGCATCTAATGTTGGATGGACTCTGCAATGTTCTGCAGCATAAGAACGTTGTGCAAGAGAAAGTATCCCAACCAAATTTGTCCAAGCGCAGGTTTTTTTTGCCACTATTATCAGCGCTGTTATTTGCCAGATAAAAGGCACACTATGCAGGCTAGATTCCAGATCGACTTGGACTGTTGATTTAGGAGTGTTAATAGTTCTTAATGAAATTTCTGAGTATTTCTAGAAGAGCATGTGAGTTAAGTAACCAGCATTGCAAGCACTGTATATTTGATTTTAACGATTCATATTATACATTTTGGTGATATATGGTACCAGATGACTGGAAACAGCATATGTTATTCCTATTTATAGAAAGTAGTAAGGAAATTTGGGAAATTTTAAAACATCTACGCTTTTCATTATAATTTTCCTCTTATTTCTCTATTTACCAAACAGTTTTCTCTCGCCACCTAATGGGCTTATCGCTTAAAATACTGACTGAATATCTTAAAATTATGTCTTAAAATGTTCTAACTGATAAAATAGTTTTTGGTCTTTAAAGAGTTTAAAGGACTCAAAACGTTTATTCATCAATGTAGTTTCAAGTCAATTTTAATGAAGAAATTTCAGTCAGTATGTTTTAAAGATAAACTTATTAGGGTGGTGAAAGAGAAAACCTGTTGGTGGAATAGAGAGATAGAGAGAAATTATGAAAAGCGTATATTTTTAAAAATATTCAAGGGTAGTAATGGGAATTGAAAATATATTAAATTATAGGGAAAATAGAATGACCTTAACCAGTCAATTAGAAAAACAAAGAAGAGCAGAATTAATTAGCAATAGTAAATATAATAAGAATCTAGATAAGAAGTTTTTTAGCTTTTATAAATTTAAAGTAAGAATAGGGCAATTGGTCAATTAAAATTGATGAAAAATTTTAGTGAGTTCAGATAGGAGTTGGTCAAACATTTTCAATGCTATTTTGCTTCAGTGTTTACTGAGGAAAGATTTAGATAATAGTTTGGATAGATATATAGTCTTGGATGCATGTAACAAATAGACTTACTGAATTTGAATTTGACGTAAAAGTGATATTAAACGTTTTATTTAGATCATTAATTGATCAAGTAAAGGTGCAGGCTGATGGTATATATTGTGAATTCTGAAAGGGGTTAGTACCAGATTGAAAACGGCACTGCATTGAATTTTTAAGCGATCTATAACATTTGGTGAGGACCAGATAACTGGAAAACAACATATGTTGTGCTCTAATATTTAGGAAGTATAGTGGGGAAGATTTGGGTTAATTATATAGGCTAGTTAAGCTTAACATCTCTGGTTGTAAAGGTTCTGAAAAAGTTAATGATAAGGTCATATAGAGAAATATTGTTAGATTAGATACAAGGTTTGTATATGATCTCCGCACAGTTTCAGAAAAGTGGATATAGGGTCATATCAGACAACCTTATGAATTATATGGAATACATACTGACTGCATTGACCGAAGGAGATCCAGTTGATATTGTATATTTTGACTTTAGCAAAGCTTTTTGATAAGGTTCCCCACATAGGATGATTTAAAGAAGTTATTACATGTGTATATGGTGGGAGTGGTACATGGTTGGAATAAAGAGTGGTTGCGAAATGGAAAACAGTGTGTACAACTAAGATGCGATAAGTCATCATGAGAAATAGTGAAGAGTGGTGTCCCAAGTGGGTTCAGTGTCTGGAGGGCACTATTGTTCCTCTTTGTATATATAATGATTTAGTACCAGGGACTATGATAAAATGCAAGGTTTTCTAAGTTGCAATTATACCAGACAGTGTGCCACCTCAGTTATAATAGTGAAGGATGTATAAAGATTCACAATGAATGATTTGATAAACTTCTTGGGTGTTCAGATAAGTGACAATGGAATTTATTTAATAGTAAAAAGTGTATGGTTCTTCACCTAGTTTACTTCAATTAAAGATTTTAACTACGATATGTAATGGGGATGGCTTGTAGTCTGTGGACACAATAAAAGATTTATATAAGTGTGCATATATAAGCAGTAATTGAAAGTAGCCTAATCAGTGTTTGTAAGCTAGAAATTAAAGCTAATAAGATGACTGGGCTAATAAATTCGCATATGTATGTTAAGTAGCAGGATAGTTATAAGAAACTGTGAAATTAATAGGTTATGTTAGGCCAGTAATAGAATACATTTAAATATGAAATTATAATAAAAATAATATATATAAATAAATTAAAATATTATATAAAAAACTATAATTGTGCACAAGTTTGGCTCCCTATTTTAAGAAAGGACTTAGATATGCTAGAGCGAGTACATAACGTAGAGCAACAAGGGGATTCTGGTGATTTTGAGGTTAAGAAGCTATGAGGAGAAGGCTCCGAAGGAGTATAGAATGTTTTCTTGTAGAAAGGCGATTTGATCTTAAGAGGCATAATGATACAAGTCTACGGAAATATCTTACATCTATTGATTACATACATAATAAAGAAGACCATAAATTTTCATAGTAGAGCCATGTGGAACCAAGGTGACAGGGGGTCATATAAGAAATTAGAAGAAGCATTGACTCATCTTGACTATAAAAAAAGCATGCATTCAGTACTAAGGGTTGGTTAAATTTTGGATATAGTCTGCTCAACAGGAAGGATTGTTGAGTGTGACTCGATTGCAACAGTTAAGAAAGGGTTGTATAGGTATATGGATGGTTGGGTATCATATAATTATATTATAATTTAGACTGAGCCAAAATTGTTTTTTTTAGTTACCACATATATTTAATGTTAGAGAATTCAATTGGAAAGGACAGTGGTGTCAGTAGGTATTAAAGTGTATACTATATATATATATCATTAGTTTTTGACTAAGCTAAATGTGGATTTTTTATGTATACAGTAATTTGACAAAGCCTAGGTTGCTTTGTGTGAATTATGCATGAGATGTATTGGTTAGTGGTGACGGGACAGTCTCTCACATGGCCATGTGGATATATAAATTACTGTCTCTATATTTCTTAATTCTTATGTATTTACAGATTTAATTCTAACCAATCTAAAGTATTTGGAGGCTATACACGAGCCAATAGTTACTACCTGACTACGTAGTCCATCAGGTTGCGATAACTTTCTATTGCCACGTGATCTATCGTTCCTCGGTGTATATTTGTCAATTTGTTTTGAAGCAGATGTTTGACTCAAACTTTTTTTTAACGAAGAGTTTTATTTACCGACGAGTGTCGCACTTTACAAGAACAGCTATCGTTAACGTTCAACGACACATTTGGCAGACGAGAATCCATCATTGGCATTAAACTGGAATCGTTGTCATTGATCAGTTATTCAGAAAAACATAAATGGCTGTAGAATTTTAGCGATTGAATCGATGTACCTATGTTCGTTCCTCGGGCTTAAATTGCATAATCTACTTAACCTTTTATGAAACATGAGCTTCAGTACCTTGTTTCGAATGGATTTATTTGTTACCTCTTCAGTTGCCGCAAAAATGTGGTGTATGCATGATGGGGCTTCTGCACACTTTAGTGCTGCAGTTTGTGAACACCTGAATGAGACCTTTACCAATCAATGGATAGTCGAGGTTGTGTCCAGTTCGCATGGACAGCACGAGAGGTCTACCAGACCTAAATCTTTGAATTATTACCTTTGAGGGACATTTTAAAGGATCAAACAGGACTCCTGGAATATTAGAACGGGTCCGATAATCGATGAGAAGACGCTTGGGACACGCGTGCTGGGAACAACGGAGGTTTTTTCAACATCCATCTTTAGTTTCTTTTAGATGATCAGCTTGTAGTGCTTTAGTAAACGCAGTATGTTTATATTGTACAAAAATGATACAAGGTTGCCATATTGTCATTGGGAATGTTACACAATTCTCTATTTCGAATGAGTTATTACGTCCTCACGATACTTTTAACGTCCGCCATTTTAAATTTAGGGAAGTTTGTCAACTTTGTAGATTACAAGATATTTAGAAAAAAGTAGCATACCAGACAGCCAGACAGAAAACTAAGCACTATTACGCCATACCTTCTATAGGAGAACTTTTCATCTTTTTGTGTTTTGCATTTTTCTTAAATACAGTACAAGGAAATTTTATTACCATCAATTTTGAAATCACCCTGTATATTATATATATATATAGTTTATATATATAGTATATATATATTATATATATGATAGTGATTTATAAATTTTAATTATTTATTTTTTTTTTAAATTTATTTATGAAATATAATATATTTAAATATATAATATATATATATAGTATTATTTATATAATAAGACGAGTTGGTCGGCATTTAGGGAAAGCGGACCAAACTCCAGAAGAGCGAATTAACACAGGAATAAATAGTGTAGTTAAAAACTCATAATTTTTCTATCGATTTTCATTTGTTTTCATTTATAGCGTAATGACAATTAAGGATAGGTCGAGTTAAAGCAAAAAGACTTATAACTGTCCATGTTACTTTCTAGTCAACATTTTTACCCTGCTATCTTTTGCGCGGGCTGATGTTGTGTGTTTATCTCTTTTTATAGGTACCGTAGCGGAAGTGCTCGGGGGAGCTTTCCACTCGCGTGACACTTGCCTTTAAGAGCCCTGTAGCACAAGGGGTGCTGTGTCGGGCACATGATTTTGTTGTTGATATGTAGCCAAACTCCAGACTTAGTGTGCGCGTTCCGGTGCTCTTTCGTATTCCTGCTACCTTGGGTGTCTGATGGAATTCTCTTCTCTTCTGGTCTTCCTACTCAATTTATTCTCCCCCTTTAAGCGCGTCTGTGCTATCTTGCGTAATTACGTAGTTGAACTTTTCGTTGAGTCTTCAACCACTCCCTCTGATAGAGGCCGCTCCTCCTTCCGAGAAACAAAAGATGTCGCTTCATAGTTCTTGATTTAAGATAATGAGATTGCTAATTTTAATAAATTTTTCTAAATAAAAATGGTTCTAAACATTTACGACTTCGTCTACGAAGGGTGTCTGTTGCTCTCCTGATTGTTTCATGTCTTCCTTTAATAACACCTGCAGCATTTTGAATACATCGAATAGTGGAATCCCGAGTGTTTACTTTACTCTTTATACGTCAGTGTTGAACCAGCCCCATAAAAACAATAATCTAGTACAGTGAGGTCTGGGGATCGTGGAGGTCGATAGCTAATTGGACCACCGGACGCATCACGCTCTGGAAAACCATACTTTTCGGGGCAAATTTTGCTGACCTAGACGAGCGACAGATGTGCGGAAGCTCATTATGCTGAAGTACATACTTCATTCTGATGTTTGATTGGATTACATCCCCAATAGTCCTGTTCAAATCATGTGTTAGTAAAATTACGAAATAGGTCAGTTCTCCTGTTGAGGGATTCTCACCATATATGAAAGCGACCATAAATACCAATTGACCATACCTACACTACACGTATCGAAACTCATTATGTGGAAAATTTCTCTCATATGTTGCGTGGGAATTTTCTTCTGCAAACACATGACTCTTGCGAGTGTTATTAATGCCGTCGCGGGTAAATGTTGCTTCATCCGTGAAAAGTATGTACGATACAACACGATGATTATTATTTATCCACCGACAAAATTCCACACGTTTGCCATAATCCTCCTGTTGTAGGTGTTGCACTCTCTGAGCATGGTATGAGTATAAGCCTTGCTCGTGAACATATGAAATGTGTTTATTACTCTTCTTTGTGGAATGTCCAAATGTGTAGCAATTCTTTGTCAGCTGGTCGTTGGATCTTCTTCTACTAGATCAAGAATACCTTCTACCTCTTCTAAACCATGGAGAGGAGCACGTTCGGATTTTATATCAGCACTGGGTAGTTTTCCAGTCTCGCACAGTTTGTTGAGAACTCTGAGAAATACGCTTTTATTAGGATGTCTGTGATGGGGAAACCGTTGACGATATTCTTTAACAGCAGCTGTAGCATTCCCATTGCAAAAACCATAAATAAACAACATATTTGCATATGCAAGATATGAATAGGTGTTCGGCATTTTGTTACACTTTAATGGTACACACTCGGAAATGAGCATATAATCACTCTCATAATACACTGACACATTAGCAGTAGGTACAATTAATCACATCTTCTGATTCGATTGTCATTTGTTTTCGAACATTTATAAACTTCGTACAATTCGATTGTCATTTTTTTTCGAACATTTATAAGCTTCGTAGACAAAGGCGAAAATGTTTTAAGTTATGTCGAAATGAACACTTGACGAAGAGAATAACTGCAAAAAACGTATCAAAGCTGATGATGATAGCCAAACTTCAAACAAAAATTCATTTCTTAGCAGCTCGGAACAAAATAAATGAATGTTTTTTTTTTATTTTCTTTTTTTTTATTATTTTTTTTTTTTTTCTTCAGAGCGGACCCATGAGTTTTAAACATACAAACGTGTGGAGGTAAGAAAAACGGAATTAGTGTTCCCCAATATGTTTTGTACCAAGAGAAGCTTTGTGAAAGATGGCCCTTCCTGGAGAATTAAAGAATACCTGACAAAATTACTAAGGAAAAAAAATTAAGGTCATTAAGGTGATGTTTTTGGGGAGAAGGGAAGAGATAACAATTGGTATATATTTAACTTAGAAACATTATATTATTATCTGGTAAATTTTAACGGAGAATTTTTTTCGAAAATGTCTTAAGTTTTATATATATATATATATATATATATTATAATAGTATAATATTATTACTATATATTATATATATATATATATATTATATATATATATATATCTTCATTATATATAATATATATATATATTAATAAATATATATATAATAATATATCTTCGTATATTCAGAATGTAACCACATCACTCACTGGCAGGGCATACCATTTTACAAAGGAGGGTTAAAGAAAATAATAATTAGAAAATTTACAAAAATATTTAAACTTTCACTTTTTGGCTAGTCTTGACCCCCACTATATTCTTTTTCTTCTTCTTATGAATGCTTTTCTCTCTCATTCATGAGTAATCGGAAGAATGAATCTGCATAGTTAACCAACTTGAATTAGCAGAAGTTTCCTTCTACCTTTTTCCTCTTCTGTGGTGCTTATTCTATTTCTTTTTCCTAGCAGACTCCTTTAAATATTAGAATGCTTTTTCATTTGATGAAATTTCAAGATTATGTTAGTTAATATTTGTGTTTCCACTTCTTCTTCACTGTTATTCTCCTTTTTCTCTTTCAGTTGTTTCCATTTCAGCATGCTGAGCTTCTTCCTCAATGATATATATATATATATATATATATATATATATGTATGTATATTATATATATATATATATATATATATATATATTATATATATATATTATTATATTATATATATATATATATATATATATATATATATATAGTAATATATAGAATATATATTATATTATATTATATATATATAATATATATATATAATATATATATATATATATATGATATATATTATTAATAATATATATATAATATATAATATATATTGTGTGTGTGTTGGTGTGTATGTTTGTGGTGTGCGTGTGTGTGTATGGTGTGTTAAGCGTGGGCGAAAGACATGAAAGCCTTCAACCAAATTTAAATTATATTCTAGAAATTTAAATCTGATAAGCAATCATCAAATCTTTAACTCTATATTCTGCGCAAACTTTAAGGCTTTCCGTTCATGTTACAGTGACCACAATCCGCTAAGGATGCATTTTGAAGTCCGTGAATATAATCGTTAAATAATAATTAATAGATATAGTTTTCAAATGTCAAATTGGTTTATTGTTTACCCACGTCTGGTTCCTAAACATTGTGGTTCTAAATTTATATATATCTTGAAATAATTTCCATCTGTTCACATTATTATTATATTTTTTCATATTTTGCTATATATATATATAATATATTTAATAAAAAATTATAATATAATAAATCACATATAATATAAATATATATGCCGATCCAATAGATATATATATACTATATATATAATTTCCAACGTTTTTTTCAGTAAATTTAATAAAAGGACAGGACGTTTCAGGTCTCTCTTGACCCTATCTTCAAAATAAAATCATAAAAATAATAATATTCAAGAATTACAATATTCAAATTACTAAAACTTCACTATTAAAGATTCAAATACATATCCAAGTTACTAAAATACTTAAAAATACTAAAATGAAATATTAAAAAGTAGAAAAATTAAAAATAAAAAAATAAAAGATTAAAAATTAAAAAAAAAATATGAATTTTTTTACAAAATAAAATACTCGGATACATTAAATTATTACTTAATTTTCGATGTGATATATGTTGAACGAGAATCAATTTGACTAACTGGTGCCAAAATACTAAAAGAAAGCGGTAGGTTAGGTGGTTTATTAATAAATATTAGAGCGATGGTGTTTTTAATACTAAAAAAAGAACTTGTAAATATTAAAATATTCAAATACATTAAAAATTAAACAACGTAAAGCAATAAAACATTAAAAAGTGCAAAACAAAATAAAATGCCACAGAATTTATTTCATAAAACATCAAAACCTGCCTTCTATGATAAAGATAAAAATAATGTAAGAAAAAATAAACTATATTTAAAATAAGATACCTGAAGAACAATCAATATTAAGTTCAGGTTTCCGCGTCTGTATCTATATAAACTCTCCAAGTATTTTTCGATCCAAGGGAAATCAGAAGTGGAACTATAACTTTTAAAGATAGCTTTATCTATGGATGGTTCTTTCTTGTGATGTTTAGGTATAGTAAGTGGTCTGTTGGTTCTGTAGGACACACCTAAATGCTTTGAGATCCTCAACTGAAGTTGTAAGCCTGCCTTTGCCCACTATAGAGGGCTTGCAGGTAGCCAAAGAATAAGCATAAATCACCGAGGACCTTTAAAACATGGGGATATAATCATAGAGTCTGAGTAAGTTAGAAAATTCTTGAAATTATTTGAGGAACAAAATTAAAAGTTCGCATGGACGAAAAAGCTCGTCAACAAGAAAGCAAAAGTAATTTAATTTAGTCGAGTAGTATTTGGTCTATAAATAATCAGGTAATGTTTCTCCCTCCATTAGTAAACTCTCTCATCTCTTTCGCCAGTCCGAATTGTTGGTGTCAATTTTGGTTTTACTATCTGCTCTTAACAATGGACCACTGTTTCTTCTGAATTATCTAGTGGCAAATCTGCTCCATTGAGAAGAGCCACACAATCTCATCAGTAGTAAGGATTGCACCTTCGGCTGGAGAAATGTTGCTACCGGATGTTGAAAAGGAACATTTGCAACATTCGGTTTCAGGTCCGTAGAACTGTTGACTTGCCGAAGAAGGTAATTGCCAAGGGGTTTCCAAGGACTGCCAGATCCGTTCTAAGATCGGCGAGACGTTTTCGGAAGGCTCTTGAGTTTCTTGAACGGAGAAAACTCCAAATCAGGTTGGCATTTGACTTGTAAAATTTCATTATTTCGTTAGATTTTGACACTTGATTGTCAAAATATAGGTTTCTAAGGTCGGTGGATTTAGCCCCCAAAAAGGGTGATTTTGGTTCCTAGAAGGTTTTAAATAATCGCTAGACCATTTCTGGCAATTTCAATCGATTTATTAGTATTTTACACCCAAATCGATATTTACATCGACTTTCAAGTGTTCTGGAGAAATTAATTGCAATCGCAATGCTGCTGTAACTGATTCATGGAAACCGAAAGTTACCAATCAGAGAGCAGTATTTCTCTGGGTCGATTAAGCTTCTGTGTGTCCCGCTTCTTTTATTTCCCCAGCAATTTAAAGCCGGACTTAGAGACGTCGTATCCTCACCAAACTTGCTACCCCAATAGTTTGTTACGCCAGATAGCCTGAGCCATTATTTCACGCCGCTATCCCAATGCAGGGAGGTACTGAGCCCCACCAAGTAGGAAACGGCTGTAGGTGGATGAAAAAATAAATATCCGACAGGACTCGGAGGAGGAATCGGAAGTAGAGAAGTGGTCGGATACCTGAGTTACTGATGTGCCGGAAGCCGGAGCCGAAGCCCAGATAGAAAATGTTTTTATGGAAATTCAATAATAAAAAATACCAGTGGAGATAAGATTGAAGAAAGAAAGCAGTAAGTCTGGGTGAGAGGGTTGTTCAAATGAGGTGTCTTTCCCAATGTTTACGAACCCGTAGAACTCGACATTTTTGAGGGTTTCAGAATCCCTCAAGGGTGTGTGAGGCCCAAGGAGGGGGTCCCGGCAGGGAAGGAAGACGAAAAAGAAATATGAAGACAAATGAAGCACAAGGAGTGTCGAGTGAAGAGATTAGAAGATGGAGGAACAAGTGCCGAATGATGATTCTGGAGGAACAGAAAACAGTAAGAGACACCAATTGAAATGGTAATTCTGAACGCCCAATAACAGGTTTTCGCTTCTGTAATAATATAAAGTTTTTAAATGGTTATTCAGCTATTAATTAATAGATGATTCACTGTGACAACCGGTATATTTGAACACTATATATAACAGTGGCATCAAAGATGCGTTGATTGAAGTTATGCGGTCACTCTTCAACTTAATGGCTGCCATTGGCCGCCTAACTTAGTCTTTCCTTACGGTAACCGGGACTTAAGAAGCATTGACCAACGTAACCTAGATCTATACCTCGCTTAACATCCATCTACAACATTACAACATATTAAATTGACGGGTACCGTCTCTCCTCTCTCTCTCAGTGTTCCTCTATCTCTCTCCTCTCTCTCTCTCCTCTCTTCTCCCTCTCTCTCCTCTCTCTCTCTATCCTCTCTTCTCTCTCTCTCTCTCTCTCGTCTCTATCTATCTATCTATTCTATCTATCTATCTCTTCTATTTTGAGTCTATCTATCTATCTATCTATCATCTTCTAGTCTATCTATCTATCTAATCTATTTACCTTATCTATCTTATCTATCTTATCTATCTATCTATCTTATCTATTAAAGTCTAAAGTAATTATCCTTGATCTATCTAATCTATCTATCTTATTATCTTATCTAATCTACCACCCTAATTAATCTTATCTATCTATCTATCTATCTATCTATCGTAATCTATCTATCTATCTATCTATCTATCTATCTATCTATCTATTATATATATATTTGTATTGGTTTATATAATATATAATATAGATATATTATTATATATATATATATATATATATAATAATATAGTATATATATATATATATTATAGTATAATCTAAATCGAGACATTCTGTCTGACCTGACGAATTAATTTTTATTAACTTCCTAACTATGTTTTCTCAAACACATCTAAATTAACG
>JABUQX010057439.1:30000-37500 GCA_015478945.1 Trachelipus rathkii
TATATATATATATATATATAGATATATATATATATATATTATTAATATATATATATATGTTATATATATATATATTGTTATATATATATATATATAAGAGAGAGTATATAAAGATATATATATAAAGATATATATATGAGATGGAGAGGATATATATATATATATATAGTATATATTAGTTGTTACTATATTATTATGTCTTCTCTGGTAGGCAAAGGTCGGAAACCTGACTAATTCCACCAGAATTGGAGGAAAATTCATTAGCCAGTGTGCCAGAGCAAATTTAAAGGCTCATTTTCCCTGATAAATGGTGTTTAGAAGTGTGCAAGTCAAATAGATAAAGAGAGAGTATTCCGGACTCTACCAGAGGAGTGCAAGTAAGATTGAGCATAGATGCTAAGTCCGGGGTAAGAGTGTTGGATAGAGAAATGATGAGATTGTGCTGAAAGGCTCGTCGCCCAGAGGCCTCCCCAATGGAGGAGGTATGCAATTGATGAATTGAGAAGAAAGGTATTCATTGTAGTAGCAACAGGAAAGGGGTGTCACACAACAATTCAAAGAGTATAAAGAAACTGGGGAAAGTTCTAAACTCCACCTTTTCAAGAAGAATAGAAGAGATCTGTGAGTGAAACCACACCAAATGTGTGAGGCGTTCTCCGTACATGAGCGAACGACACCGCTATAAAGAACAAGCAGTTAGGGAGGCGTAAAGAAATTCTGAAAAAGAAATGCCAATGATGGTACTAGGGAAAGAATCTGTTTTGAGTTCAGTGTTTTTACATTAAGAAAATGCTCTTCTTCTTTCAAACATTATGCCCACTGCAACCATGGACCAACTCAATATATATATATATATATATATATATATATATATATATATATATATATATATATATATTATATATATATATATATATATATATATATATATATATATATATATATATATATATATATATATATATATATATATATATATATATATATATATATATATGCGATATTTTAAACCGGTATCTCGATATTTTTTAAGCTGTTTTATAATTTTTTTTAATGATTAATCGATTGTGATGAATCAATGTTTCTTAATATTAACGTTATCCTCTTGCAGATAATCGTCAACCATATTC
Organism: Trachelipus rathkii; assembly: GCA_015478945.1. Taxonomy (NCBI): domain Eukaryota; kingdom Metazoa; phylum Arthropoda; class Malacostraca; order Isopoda; family Trachelipodidae; genus Trachelipus; species Trachelipus rathkii. The sequence goes on from JABUQX010057439.1 coordinate 31,131, forward strand.
CAACCAGAAGTTGTTTCACCGAGATATATATATATATATATATATTATATATTATTATTATTATTATATATTATATATATATTATTATTATTATTATTATTACATATTATTATTATATATTATTATTATTACATTAAGTTATTATTATATATATTATTATATTATTATTACCGGCATATATATATTACTTCATATTACATAATGGAGAGTTATATAGCATATATATATATTATTATTATTGTTATTGTTATTGCGCTGTTATTATTATTACACATACATATATTACATATTACACATATTATGTCGATATATTGTTGTTGTTACAATATTAGTTGTTGTTATATTACATATATATACATACATATTATTATATTATTATTATTACATATATATTATTACATATATATATTTACACTATATATATAAACAGTATATATGTTATATATATTATATATTATATATACATATTACATATATATATATATATTATTATATATATATATATATACATATATGTTTTTCCTAATAATATATACATATTATTACATACATATTATTATTATATTATATTATATTATTATTATTATTTATTACATATATATTATTATTACATGTATATATATATATATATATATTGCCATATTATTATATTACATATTATATTATATATATATACATATTATATTATTATTATTACATATTATTATTATATATACATATTATTATTATTATATTATTATTACATTATTATTACATATTACATATATTACATTATATTACATACATTATTATTACATATATACATATATACATTATTATATATATATTATACATATTATATTATATATAAAAATATACATATATATATATATACATATATATTATTAGTTATTGTTAGTTATTATTATATATTACATATATATATATAGTATATATATATATATATATATATATATATATATATATATATATATATTATATATTATATTATGTTTATTATATATATTAAAGGAGTATTATATATATATATATATATATATATATATATAATATATATTGTTATTATATTATAGTTATTATTGTTATTATATATATATGTATATATATATATGTTATTATTATATATATTATATATATATATATATATATATATTATATTATATATATATATATATATACATATTATTATTATATATATATATATATATATATACATATATATATATATATACTGTATGCTCTTCCAATGCATGCTTGTATAATGTGTATGAAATAATAAATGTATTTAAAGAAAAAAAACTAAATGTTTGTTTATAAACGAGAGTGGAACTAATATCTACAATCAAAGTTTAATGAAATAACTTTAACCAAAAAAAAAAATAAATTATTGAAAAAGGGAAAAAATTTAAAAAAAGAAAAAGAAAATGAAAGACTTGAAATAATAGAAAATCGAGAAATTCGGAGAGAAGATGATGCTGACTCAGCCCTTTTCCTCCCAATCAGACTGAATCGTCTGTGTGGCAGCTATTAACTCTGCCCACTCTCCATTTTTCTTTTCTATTAAAAACTATCGGAGAAACGTCCGAAAAAGACAACGGATTTCCTTTCATAATTGTTTCTTAATGCGAAGTTTGGGCAACGCATTGTCGACAGCACCCATATATATATATATATATATATATATATATAGTATATATATATATTATTGATATATATATATATATATATATATATATATATATATATATATATATTCGTAGAGATAAACACCACACGCTCACTGGCCCACGGGCAGAGCCCAAAAGGAGGGGGTGTGCTCAACTCAATTAACTTCAAGCAAGACAAAGCTAAGCCCAAGGAGAGAACTCACATTTTCCCACCCGACCAGTTGTGAGCCTCGGATACTTTCGTTTTGTTTGGCGAGTGTTCAACCACTGAGCTACCAGGCTCCTTTTTATATAAATAAATAATAAATACATAAAAATAAGAATATATATATTTATATTATTATTATTATTATTATTATTATTATATATATATATTATATATTATTATTATTATTATATATTATTATTATTATTATATATTATGATTATATTATTATTATTGGTTATTATATATATTTACAGTATATTATTATTATAAATTATTATATATTATATTATTATTATTATTATATATATTATATTATATATTATATTATTATATTATACATATATATATATTATATATATTATTATTATATATATATATATATATTTATATATTATTATTATTATTATTATTATTATTATTATTATATTATTATTATTATTATATATTACATTATTATTATTATTATATATTATTATTATTATATATATTTAAATATATATATATTATATATATATATATATTATTATATTATTATTATTATTATTATTATTATTATATTATTATTATTATTATATTACATATTATTATTATACATAAACATATATGTGATATTATTATTATTGATATTATATATTATTATTATTATACATATTATTACATTATTACATATTAACATATTACATTTGCAGCAGATGACCGATATATATGTTTAAGCTGCTGTCAGTATATAAATACTATTTATAAACATGTTATTACATATAATTATAATTGTCATTATTATTATATATTATTATTATTATTATATATATATTATTAAACATATATTATTATTATTATTACATATATTATGTATTATTACCACATATTATTATTATATTATTATTATTATTATTATTATTATTATTATTATTATTATTATTACATATTATTATTATTATTATTATGTTATTATTATTATTAATACACACATTACATATTATTATTATTATTACTGCATATATATATATTATTATTATTATATATTATTATTACATATTATTATTATACATATTATTACATATATATATATTATTATTGTTATTATTGTTATTTATATTATTATTAGAGCTTGTTACAACAACCTTGCGTGATTACGAACATTATTCTCGTATATATGATTACATAATATATAATCTTATTAGTTTTAAACTTATACATGGTATTTTTGTCATTACTTTTTCTCGATCATTATTATTATTATTATTATTATTATTATATTATATTACATTATGTATATATACATATATATATTATTATTATTATTATATTATATATATATTATTATTACATATATAAATTAATATTAATTTTACTATGACATTAAACTCTTGTATATAAAAAGATATTATTATTATTATTATTATTATATTATTATATATTATTATTATTATATTATTATATTATTATTATTATATATTATTATTATTATTATTATTATTATATATATATATTATTATTACATATTATATACGCATATTATTACATATATATATATTACTATTATATTACATATATTATATATATATTATATATATTATTATTATTATTATTATTATATATTATTATTGTTATTACATACATATTATTATATTACATAAACATACATACATTATTATTATTACATATTATTATTATGCTATTTTTTATAACTCTTATTATATATGAATATATATTATTATTATTATATTATTATATATATTATTATTATTATTATTACATTATTATTATATTTATTATTATTATTGCTTATTATTATTATTATTTCCATATTAATATTATTGATATTATTATTATTATTATTATTATTATTATTATTATTATTATTATTATTATTATATATATTATTATACATATATTATTATTACATACACATTACATATTAATATTATATATATTATTTATTACATATTTTAATTTATTATTATCACATATATTATATTATATATTATTATTACATACATATTAATATTACATATTATTACTGAGCTATTACATATGAGGTGCATATAATATATTAGGCTATTATTGATATTCACATTACATATACATACATATTACATACATAATTATTACATATTATTACATATATATATATATATATATATATATATATATTTTTTTTTTTACAGATTACCACCATTCACGGGCGGGCTCTTTTCAAGGAGGGGGTAGGAAATAAAATACAGGAAAGCCCACCCAAGCCCAAACCTAACGCAAATCTCTCAGTGATAGCAATTCAGGCTTAAAAGAGAGGAAAGAAAAATACAGTGCAGGAAAAACAGAAGATGGGCAGGAGATCAAGAGAACAGAAGTGGCTGGAAAGAAGGAGGCACCACAACGATCAGAGTCTGGGATTTTCAATGCTCACACACAATTCATGCGAGAGCAAGGCACCTCTTGTACTACGTGGGCGACGTAATGGAGGTGTAATGCTAGCGACCAGCTCCCCTGAACATCTACCGTTGTAGTAACTATAGAAAAGGGACAGTGCTCCAACACCGTGTAGTAAAGATAGTGTGTCAAGAGAGTTAAAAAGTAGGGGACAGTTAATTAGTCTCTTAGCTTTAGACTCAACACTATCCAATAGAAGGGTGGAGCCGGAGCCCCCCAGATGTGAGAACAGTACTCCAAACAAGGGCGAATAAGGCCCTTATATAACTGGAGTATCTGTGCAGAAAATTCCTGCAACTCCGAACAGAAACTCCGTTTCTTTAAGGCCACCTTAGCAACCCGTTGTGATTTGAGGTTTCCAAGATAATTTATTGTTTATGTTGAGACCAAAGAATGTTTATGTTGTCCACAGGAGACGTGAGGACCGTCGAAGCAGATAGGAAAGTTAGGAGGTGTTTTTTGAGAGGAGACAAAGCAAATGAAAGCCACAAGGTTGAGGTGGCCCCACCGGGAAATCCCATCCAGGTCGGCAAGAATAGAATAGGATGACGAGAGGCAATTCTAGATGCAAAAGAGGGAGCAGATTTGAAATGAGTGGAAGAATGGAGAGCTGAGTCGTCGGCATAAGAGTGAACGGAGTTAGAAGTACAGCTGAGGAGATCGTTGATGAAAAGTAAGAATAAGGTTGGAGATAGGTCAGAACCTTGAGGAACACCATCATTAACAGGAAAGGAAAGTCGCTCCATCAACGAGTGCTGATATGGAGCTACCAGAGAAAAAACCTGACAAGAGTAAGCAAAGAGAAGGAGGAAACCAAAAGGAAGGGAGCTTAGAGAGTAGCGACGCATGCCACACTCGATCAAATGCCTTTGATATATCGAGTGCTTAACACCAAGACTTCCCCATAGTCCCTAAGGGCAGAAGACCATAGATCAGTAAGGTAGAAAATATGCGACCAATTGAGCTAGTGCGTCGAAACATACCAGTGATCTGAAAGAAGGGAAGGCTCAGATGATCCAGGAAATGAGAGAGTTAAGAAGAGTTTCAAAAGATCTTAGATAGAATACAAGTGAGAGCCATAGGAGCGATAGTTGAAGGATCAGAGCGGCTGCCCTTTTCGGGATTGGTTGGACATACGTTATCGCCACCTGAGGAAACGTACTAGTATTAAGCAGCATAGAGTAGAGCTGAACGAGACAGGGGCCAGCTCGAAGCACACCCTTAAAAACACGGGAGGTCGCCATCCGGGCCACTACTCCTGGGACATTCATAGATCCAGAACCCATGCACCTGATCATGCGTAATCGCGGGAATAGGCATAGGAAACCTGAGAGGAGAAGCAGGAGGAGGGATGCTGAATCGTCCAGGGTAGAATGAAAAAAGGAGGCCGAAGAGATTAGCCTTTTCAGCAGAGAGTTAGCCACAGAACCGTCAGAACGAATAAGGGCGATGAAGGCAGATTTACAGAAGTTGTTAAAATTGCTTTTGGCAATAGGCCAGAAATTTCTATCTGTGAGAGAACCAAGGAGATCAGGGCACTTTCAATTAGTGAAAGCACGCTTAGCCTGTCGAATAATATCTCTGCAACGATTCCGAGCAGAATGAAATTAGTAAGAGTGATAGGAGAACGACAGTTTTTCCATCCCCGATAAGAGTTGTCTCTGTTCTCAAAGAATGAGAACAAGCTCCATCGAACCATGGAATTTGTGGAGAAAAAGATTTAGTGGTGGAAGATGGAATGAACCCGCTCATACCTTCGACGATCACTGCCCCTACATTTCTTTTCAGCAGAAACCGAAGTGTCATTAGAGTCAAAGCAGGATTTACTCCTTGAAGAGTAGTTGCATGCAAAGAAGAGACGCAATAAACTACAATTTACCAGATTAAAATGCTAGAAAATGGATGGAACTGCTGGATAGAAAGTGTTAAAACTAAGAGCTATAAGATTATAAACAAGTTCCGATGGGAGGGAAAATGGTGTATTTATATCGAGAAGGAGTAGTGGTGAAACAAAAATCAAGCGTGTTCAAGAATTGGTTAGACGATCTCGGTATGTGTGTAGGTT
>JABUQX010057440.1:0-10000 GCA_015478945.1 Trachelipus rathkii
TTAACTAACGATCTATTATGATTATTATTATTATTATTATTATATTATTATTATTATTAATTATTTATTATTATATTTATTATTTATTATTATCTTATTATCTATTATTAATTATATTATCTCATCACTTATTATGATATTTCGTGATTGAATGAAACGTACAACAGACTGAAATGGAAATATATTGAGAAGGTGGGGATATTAATTATAAATAAATGTTACAAAAATAATTTTGATCAATAATTAATATGATTATAATTATTATATCATATACGTAGGGGGAGAGGACTATATAGGATATGTATCAAAAATTATTCTGAGCAGTCTGTTTATAAGTGGATGGTGAGGGTGCTGTTTTTCCTGTTTCCTGAAGCTGTGTTGGGAAAGGGTCGGATGGGTGTTTAGTTTTATTGTTGATAGTATTGAATGTCAGTAGTGATATATTGGTCAATGTTGGTGCAGTTGGTCATTTGTTATCCATCGTAGTCAAGTTCCTTAATTTAATATTGTTCGGGGAAAATGACTTTAGATGGCAGTTAACAAATATATATATAGAGGTATATATATAGGTAGTATATGTATTTAGTTGATAGTGAGGTATTTAGTATGATTCAGGAAATATCTCTTATGACGGACAGGATTTGCCAGCAGAGACGGAGTGACGTGGTAGTATGCAGTACTCAAGTTTGGTAATGAGGAGCATGGTGTATGTTTACAGGAGGATTGGTTGCTAGGGCGCGAAGAGGGCGTTCACATGCACTCCTTGAAATAGGAGCACGAAATGCTAAACGTCTTTTATCTAATATTGTTTCGTCAATCAATATATTTACTCTGATGCTATGCATGATGAGTGTGGGGTCCTATAATATATTAAATCACGTCTGAATGTTGGGAAATGAGTAGGACTAAGTAATACAATTCACTGCGTATGTGAATAAGATATTATGGTCGGACATTGAGGTTAGGATAGATATAGTGTTAATCGGCAGTTCAATAGACTGTGAAAAGAAATTTTATGAGAGAGATATGATTTTGAGAATGTGTTAGATAAAGAGATATGGCTACCTACTTGTGGGGCGCCGTACTTTGATAATTAATAATGAGTGGGAGGATTGTTATTGTGGAGTAACTTTGGCAAATAACGGTTAGTGAAGTAAAAATTGTCAGAAAGTATACCATTTTATTGTATCAGAGTTATTATATTTTCATGTATAGTGGGACTTTTGAATAGTTATTCATTGGATATCACACCACGGAATGCGCTCCTGAGTGGGGACAGTGTCAACAAGGAGTATTGTGAGCCTACGCTGAGTAGTGGTCTCGTAGTGAGAATCGCCGATTCTATAGATTCTGAGGTGGTAGGGCATACTATACCGACGAGTAAATGTATTTTATTGAGTAGTTGATCTAACGAATAAGTTATAATTTAGATATATCGGTATAAGTATATAAAGACTTCAGTCTATTTGAATATCATCTACTATTGTCAAAATAATTTCATATTGATTTTCCTTATTGAAAACAAAAATAAATAAATAGGTATATAGAATATTCAGTTCCTAAAGGTGTTAAAAAATTAAGCTACTTGGAGCCAAGTAGATCGAACAGATAGTGAAATTGGTGGACAGATGGACTCGTGCTACCACTGCATGAAGTCTAAGTTCGAACTTATGAATGAGATTTCCAGTGCCCTCACCCCTATCATTGGTCGCCTCGTTCTATAGATGTTAGCAGTCGGCTTTGTATCCGACGGGTTTAAGAAGTCCCGATAGCATAGTTGAAGTTCCTGCAACCATGTGCACTTTGGTGTACATATATTTATTAGTTGAACGAGTTCTTCAAAATTAGAATAGTAGCCACGACAATTCCATTAAAGGAAAGTGGCCATGCTGTGTTGCTATGAGTACTATGAGGCTGGTCTTCTTGAGACAGTTTGTCTTTATGTGTAGGGCAATGTTGGAAGAGAATCAGATGGAGTGAAAGGTTTGAGTCATGGAAGAGTGGAGCAATAAATCCTGGTGGTAGGAATAGTTTTATTGGTTGGAGGGACTTTCGCATGATGAAGTTAGTTGAGTTCGACCAAAAAGTGAATATTATTATGTGATTTTTGGAAGAGACAACTAGTGCTCATTTATTAGAGTGAAGGATGTCAGTATCTACGCAAGTAAGCAGATTCAGAAATGGCAGAGAATATGGGCGCTATTTTCATCATGGAGACGGGGCAATGGAAGGTTCACGGAAAAGGGTCATTCTTTCACAGAAGGTGTTAGAGTTGTGTTGTGGGATCCAATTTAGGTTTCTTGGGTTAGTATGGAGAGCATCTTAATGGGATAGTTGAGGGAACACTCAGTGAGTTCCACGGTACTGTGAAGTAGGAAAGTCTAATTGCTGGAGACTTTGTTCAATGAGCCATCAGGTGGTAAGATTTTGTAGAGTAGACAACTATGAGTTAAGATGGAGACCTCAGGATCCCTTTTCTGACGCGAATGCATCAGACGTTTGGAAGCGTTGCGATTGCCATGCGTTGATAACCGGTTTTTCATTCATCCTCTCTCAGAACGCTGGAACGAGAGTGAATCGTCACATCAAGCTCCATTTGGAAACGGAATCCATTTCCATTCTGGGTATGTATAACGAACTCTTTGGGAGTGCTGTGATAGAAACTCGGAGAAAGGTGGGGTGGATTCGGAAAAGAGAATAGATCCTTCAAGCTATAAGATTGTTGTTGGTGGGGTTTTGTTCGACAGCTGTGGTTCAATTGGCCAATCCTATTGAGGTCTGTTTTTTGCTCTGGTGGGGAATAGATTTACGGCGATGTCTCTTCTGAGTTTGCAATTTTATTTACAGGGGCGGTCGATGTTCTGCTTTAGGAACTCCAGAATGTTTTATATCTGAGTATGATGCCTTGTTTGGCTATGCTACTTTTGTTTCTGCTCCCAGGGATTCCGTTTTCCAGGAGTAGGAAGCAATAGTGGAGACATTATTAAAGGGAACATAGACGCAAGGCTCTTACATGGTTTTAGGTGAACTCATCGGAGGTAGATGAGAAATTTTTTCGACAGGAATGTTCTCCAAGCTTTGTGGTGGGTGAGCAATACTTAGTTTCTCTCTGTGGTTTGGCTGGAAAACCAGTCCTTCGCTGTAAGGTTGTTGGCGGGAGAGTGGGATCTAGGGCAAGGTTTTCAACAATTTGAATAGTCGGTAATATTAGGTAATCGCAGGCGAGCAGTGTTACGTTAACTGCATAAAATCCCGCTAGAATTAAGGGGTAAGTTTTACTGGAATGGAATTGTGTCGGTGGGTTGAAAGTGAATGGAGGAGGACTTCTGCAATTGTACTAGGATGTAACCTTTGTCTTCTAGATAGTCTTTGAGCTGTGTAATGGCAATTCCATAATTTTTGTAATGGTACATAACTTCCAAAGGCTCCTGTTCAAACAGGTAAGACAGGCATTTTAAGAAAGAGGTACTGTGGGTCTCTCATAGTTTTTGCAGTGTGGTGTGGTTTCACAAGGAATGTGAAATTCCCCTCCACAGATCGGCGCTATATGTCACGCGGTATCCTACAGTATTTAGGGGATGACAAATACCTGTGGCATAAAGCGACACATCTGGATCGGGGAATTAAATGGACGAACACTGTAGTGTGTCACCGCTATTTTCACCTTGTAGGTGGGAAATGGGTGTTAAAGGTCAGCAGTAGCGGGATTTTGGGGCGACTGGGTCCGATATGGGGAAAATCTGTACACAATTAGTACTGAAAATCTCTCCTGTTGGTTGGAGATTACTTAGAATTACAGCAACGCTTCATTTTTCTGTTTAAGAGAATAAATTGTGCCTTTGGATGATTCTTATTTAGCCAAGATTGGCAATAGGAGGGATATCTCCAAGAAACTTTTAGGAAAACAAGGTGGAACTTTGATTCAAAGTAGTAGTTTGAACGAGAAGGGAAGGTCTTCAACTCCTAAAGCTTTTTCAAGTGTATCGCTAAGAAGGATAGTTCCATGGTCTGTAAGATGTTTGGATGTGGTGGATTGCAATAAGTAATACATCGGGATTGATGTGCCTGCTGGCAGTCCCGGGGGGGTGAGAGCAGCACTTGTTGAGCGAACGGCTGAGAACGACTAGGACGGGGGGGGCCACCTTGTTCGAGGTTGCCATCATACCGTATGGGTACCTGGAAGTCGAGGGAACGCCAGGCAAGGGATCCTGGTAGTAGTAGGCAAGGGGTAATTTCCGATGCAAGTGGAGGAATCGTGGCGCTAGTATTTGAAGTACAATCCAACAGAATAGGTCCTTTAATCAATCCAGGATTAATAACGGCTTGAGTTAATTTTTTCTGAGGTAACTTTATATAACTTCCAATAGTATATTTAGATCACTTGATCCCCCTCATAGGATGTTAAACCAAGAGATTGTGCCGGAGGCGAGACTAGAGCTGTGGAGAAATTCTACCGAATCATTAACGAGTGAGTACTGCTCACGCCCTTCATAACGATGACGCTAGTGTCTCCATAAGGAATGGGTCGACAGCAGGCGCTTCTGGATTTAAAGTATTTCCTGAAAGTTTTGTCCATTAGATCGTTCATGTTCTTGACCGAAATAAAATAGATAGAAATTGTGGTGGAGGAAGAGGTTCAACAGGGTTGGCACGAAAAAAAAATCAAATGATTTTTTTACCTGATTTTTTTTTTTATATTAATAATAAGGATTTTTTCTTTATTATTATTTTTTAGGCAAATTTTTATTTTTTTTTAATTATGATGAATTTAATTATCTGCCTAATAATGATCAGGTATATTTCATACTATATAATAAGGTAAATTCATCTAATATATGTTGCAATCACTTTTAATAAAGGAAAAAAAAAAACTAAGCACTCACGAACTTATTGAACTCGGTATAGGCTAGTTAAAAGTTATCATTAGTTTTCTAAGCTGTTTTTATTTTAATAATAATTAACTGCATAAACTCGAAATGTATTTTTTATTAATCTACAGTCTACACGAAAGAAAGAAAAGTTATAGAAAAGCAAATAACTAAACTTCACCATTTTGGCATTAATTTTTTGTTAAAATTATATGCCTAGTGTAGTTTATTCTATTACTTGTCTTTCTATATACTTTTTATTTGCCTTCAGTTTAGACATAGGTTCTTAGCTGAGTGACGCGCCCCCTGGGTGAGTCGGCCTTGATTAACAGGGACAGTAAGCTTATGGATGCGCTAGAGCGGGAGCGGTGAGCTAACATAAACCAAAGGAATTATTATCTCAATAAGCAATTTCTATTATACATGGAGGTGCTGTTGTATTTACCTAGGCCAAGGCAAGTATCCTAAACTTTGGCAGGAAATGAAATTACGTCCTTCTTTGCTTTTTCCTTCTTCATACTTAATGGAGGAGAATTAAGTGCGTGTTGCAAATTCTTGTACTAACCGGGGAAATATATTGGGAATCTAGTCAAATAGAAACTTGTCACTTGGGCTTGACTACATCTGAATCAAGGTTGATCGACGCACCGGAAATGCGGTGCGTGGAGCGTTTCACTTCTGGCGTGGTGCGGCCAATCCCAGTGACCCGGTGCGGTGCGGTGTATTTTAAAAGATAAAGATTGAATGATGCTGCGAGGCGCGCATTGAAGCGTAGTGCGGTGTGACAAAAAGACTTTTGGTGGGTGAGATTACTCCGGTGCCGTGCGGTGCGGTGCGGTGCACAATAATTTACGGTGCTCCCAAACCTCACATTGACCTTATATTGAAAATGTTGCAAGATCTAATCAAGCAACAAGGAAATCATATATTGTCGCAATGAAGGTAATTTAACAATTGTTAGTTATTTAATTTTTTATCAGTAATTTTTAAATCTTTCTGCATATTTTGATTTTTAAAATTATTTCTACCATTCGTGTTTCATAAAATTTAATTAACTTTCCCGCTTCTCCTCCCAGAATGAATGGGGGGGGGACGTAGTAATCAATATAATTCAATTATACTACTTAATCTATGTTATAATTTTGGACCATTTTGTGTGTGTGTACATGGTAACGAGCGTTTACTTTTTCCGGCAAATTCCCGCCAAAAAATAAAACCAGATAAAAGATGACTTTGAATAGAAGAAAAGTTTTATTTTTATAATCACAAATACTTTTAGTATATTCTCTTGGTATCAAATTTTGAAGGAAAATGGCTAAAAAAAATTTTTAAACTATGTATTATATCGGTTTTACATTTTGGCGTGAATTTTTCGCGAAAAGGTCACACGCGCGCACCATTGGCAAACACACATAAAATGGGTCCGAGAGAATATAAACATTGGATTGAAGTACTAATAATATCTCTACTATACTCCCAAATGAAGGGGGGCGTTGGACAATACAACTAGTTGAAAGCTAGCGCTCACAAAAAAAAAAAGGTCAAGAAACACTGAACTTTTAGACTGTAGATTAATAAAAAATACATTTCATGTTCATACAGTTAAATATTAAAATAGGACAGAACAGTAGGTCAGATAGATAGGAAAATTATCGGGCAAATTGCGTAATATCTCTTCACAAAATTACAACAGCTGTTTTCGAAAGCAAATCCACGCCTTCATTTGCTACTTCGAAATGTAAGAAGTTGTGAGTTGGTTCATAACAACAAAGTGGCATTTTCCGAACATCGAGTAATTAAATAATTTTTTAAAAAAAAATATTAGGTATTTTCTTCAAATTTTTTTAGCCCGTAACTACTAAAGAGTATTTGTGATAAAGGAAAAAACTTTTGCTACGCTACGAAGCCATCATTAAATTTGTTTTCAGTTTTTGGCCGCACCTTTCCGCGAAAGGTAGAGCACACACACACACACACACACAGCACACACACACACACACACACACATCACACACACCACACACACCACACACACACACACACACACACACACACACCAAGAGGTGAAACACTCATAGACATTGGATTTGAGAGTACAAATAATTTTAATTTATATTATATTATACGATGGTTAAATAATTAAAAATAGGGTCAGCTGAAGAAGATCATGTAAATTTAATTAGGCCTGCAGAAGTTTAATAGTTTGAGTGCTCTATATTTTATTTTTTTTCCTTATTCAAATGGATTTTGGAATTATATATATTATATATATATATATATATATATATAATATTCTTAATATATGTATATATATATATTATTATATATATCTATATATAATATATATATATATATATATATAATATATATATATAATATATATATATATTATATATATATATATATATTATATATTATAATATATATATAAGGTAGTAAGGTTACACTAACTGACTGCCGACTTGTGAGGTGATTCATCGAATCCTCGGTACCTCGCAAGTCGTATGTCATGTACAGTCATATATTATCTTTCAACTCCGCTAGGGGTCGATGTGGGCTTTTTAGGTATCGTTTTGATCATACAGTTTCTCACGTACGCTTTCTGGTGATTTTTAAACCTACAGGGTGTGGTTCCATCACGCCGCACCGATGAGCACAATCGCTGGTCAGGTGATATATATTTTTTTTTCACTTCACGTAGGTTCATGGGTGTTTTTTTTAGGATGTTAGATTTGTCATCCCAGATTCTCACGTACCTTCCTGGGTTGATTTTTTATGTAAGGGATTCACCCCAAAGGGGGAGTCCCCAAAGGGGGTGGAGCCCCCTCTTTTTTTTCAGATACGTTAGTAGTTATTTTTAAGTTTATGTATGTATAGTTTATTTTATTCATGTTCTTTCATGGACCTTTTTTTTTTAATGGTAACAACCTTGTTGTTTTTTCATAGCGTCCGCCATTTTGTTTTATAAATCGTCTTGTTAATCATCGTCATAATTTTCAATCGTCGTTTTCGTCAGGATGAATCGCAAATTCATTCGTCGTCGCCAATCGTCAAATGAAGAGTCCGCGTCAAAACGTCTTAACATAATTTCCGCATCGTTGTTGAATCGGTCGCAATGTTGGGTTAGCAAGGTCGGCGTCAAGACGACGCCCCGCAATTTCGCTGCTGCTCCACTGGCTCGGAATCGTCCTCGCAAAGCGTTTCGAAGGTTTGAGAAACGCGCAAAGAACCAAGCGCAAAGAACAGAGGTAGAGTGCACAAGGACGGTAATCGAACAGATATGGTCTAAACCCACTCCCCCTTTTCCTCTATGTGAATAAAAAAAGGAGGAGATAGTACGAACCTCCTTCCTTTTTTCCATCCTTCATTACCTAAGCCAAGTGTTGGAACTTTTAACTTAGGCGCTGAAGCGACGCCGAGCGTCTACCTGGAATATAATGCTTATAAATGATTGTTTTCCCTTATTGGGATCTGAAGTTCATTCTATGGATATTTTAACTTATATATATGAAATAAATAAATAAAAATTTTCATTCCCATACATGCTTTGAGAGTTTCAAGGTGGATTAGTCTAATGAGGTTTGCGGTTAAAAGGGCTTAAAAGTTAATCCCTTTCAGTTCACGGATTACCTTTTTTCTTCGATTTAATCTCCCGCTTCAGGCTATAAAAGCATGCAAGGGCTTTTGTTAAATGTAAGAAACTTTTATCGTATATATATATATATATATATATATATATATATATATATATATATATATATATGTATATATATATATATATTATATATTATATATAATATTTCAATGACAACCTGGAAGAATTCACTAGGGTAGACAGAGTTTATACTATATATATATTTAAAAATATATATAATATATATAATATATTATATTATATATATATTATATCATCATATTTATTTATATATATATATATATATATATATAATAAATATATATATTATATATATATATATATCGCCTTGATATATATATATATATATATTATAATATATATATATTATATATATATAATAATATATATAATATATATATTGCATTTTCTTATATATATATAAAATATTTTCTCTATAATATATATATATATATATAATTATTTTTATTTATAAAATTTATATATATATATATATATATATATATATATATATATATATAATATATTATATATGCCTCTTAATATATATATATTATATATTATTATATATAAAATTATATATATATATATATATATATATATATATATATTATATATTATATATATATATATATATATATTATGATATATATGCACCCTTGATATATATATATATATATATATATATATATAATTATGTATGATATATATATATATTATTATATATAATATAATATATATATCATTGGCCCCATTGATATATATATAGTATATATTTATATCTATATATATTATATTAATATATATATATATATATATATATATATATATTATATATATATATATATTATATAATATATATATATATATATATATATGCTAATGAGACAATCGTAGACGACATTATTAATAATTATAATGCGTACCTATTTATTTGTATGAAAAGATTGTTTACTATTATATTTACCAAATACTTAGTTTTTAAATCACATATCATTTGAGTATTTTCTTAATGCATGTGTCTCAAAGAGGGGATAAAGCCCCATGTGAGCTGAATAGATTAGATGGGAGGCAGTAAGGAACATAGAAAAATGGGGGGGAATGTTTAACTTTATGTATTTTAGTTAATATTTCTTTTATATATATATATATATATATATAATATATATATATATCTATATAATATGTAATATATATATATATATATATATCTATATAATATATTAATATACATTATATATATATGCATTTGTGGCTTTTAAGTTTTGGTGAAGTAAAAAAAAATTGGGGGGTGCTGAAAAAAATTGATTTTCAAAGTGGTCGGTAGACGAAATAGGTTTGAGAGTCTACGTTCTAATGCCTATCATTTTAAAATAAAGCTATGGTTTTTAGATAAGTATTTCAAGAGTTTTTTTTTTTCCTTCTTTAATTATTTTTTTCACTTACGACATCATAAATTATTTCAAACTTTTTATTA
>JABUQX010057440.1:20000-22500 GCA_015478945.1 Trachelipus rathkii
AATGTCATCGTAATGTGAGCGTACTGGGGCAACACTGACCTTTCTGGTGGGAGATTGACCGCACATAGATAGTCAATAGATGAACGACTACATTACTCAGGCAATTCAGAGCGTAGGCAGTAGTGGCAGATTAGTCTAGTCTACATCCACTTGTGACTGATCATAGATGTGGCCAGGGATGCTCACGAGTACGAGAGAGAGAGTAAATGACAAATATTTTCTTCAAGGTCTTTACCTCAAAGAAATTTACTCCTTCTTTTATGTGCTTGGCTTTGTATACAAAAGAAACAGTGTGTGTGCGTGTGGTGTGTGTGTGTATGTGGTGTGTATGTGTGTGTGTGTGTGTGTGTGTGTGGTGTGTGTGTGTGTGTGTGTGAGATGGTGTGTGTGATTGGTATTCTCGTGTGAGCTGTGGTTAGAGGCTGTAATGATGTGGTGTGCATATGTGGTGTGTGTGTGTGTGTGGTGTGTGTGGTGTGTGTGTTGTGTCGTTGTGTGTGTATGTGTGTGTATGTGTATATGGTGAAAGCACGTGTTTTTTTACTGTAACTTCTTTCATTTCGTAGTATATTTACGTCGCATATTTCTATGATGATACTTGTCCTCTTCAGAGGTTTGTGATTTGATTACGTGTGCGATCGCATATACAATGTCTTATGTTAATTAACGGAACACATTTGACGGTTAAAGATTAGCGAATTAGAAGGGGTATGGATTTTATTAATCTAACGATATAATCGAAACTTTTATTATGAAACAAATGATATGTATTGATTATAACATTGAATTTTTAAAAAAAAAATTATTGTTTTAAAAAAATTAAAATAATGTTAAAAAAATTAATTAATTTTAATTGGTTTATCGATAATCGACTAAATCGATATGATTTAATAACCTATAAAATTAACCTTAAGAGACGTAAAGAAATAAAGCAATTAATGTAGATATTGTGCTACAACCATTATTGCACTCGATGCATCGATGCAGTCGATGCATTCGATGGCATCGATGCATTAATGTATGTAATATGTAGTATGCTCAATACATACATTCATATTGTATTTTACCCTGCATTTTAGGTTATGTAAAATATAGTTTTAACTAAAAATTTCTGTTTTACAGACCTAGCAAGTTAAAAGCAGAATCAGTAAAGGCCAGAAAAGCAAAAGATTTAAATAGCACGATGTCGCTATGCAAATGCGATATTGTTCTTACTGCTTTAAGGTATGTAAGAATGTTGAATAAAAGTTTGTGTTTTTTTTTTTTTGTTTCCACAATTTTAAAATAAATTTTTTAAAAAATTTAGAGAGTAAGTTACAAAAAGATTTAAAAATTGTTTGAATGCAAGCAGGTTTAAGAGCATGAAAAGGTAAAAAAGGTTTTATCGAATAACTCTAATGTAATTCTAGGCGTAGAGATGTACTGATTTTCGCTTAAACTCTGTAGCGACTCTTTGCTCGTGGTGAACGCGTTTCTCAACCTTCGTCGAACGGCTTTGCGAGGGCGGTTCGAGCCAATGGAGGCAGCAGCGAAATTGCGGGGGCGTTCGGTCTTGCGGCCCGACCTTGCTAACCCAACCTGCGACGCATTGCCTAACCAAGCGCATTGCGGAATTTGTTAAAACGTTTGACGCGACTCTTCCATTGACGATGGCGACGTAAGCGGATGAATTTGACGACGCATTCATCCATGCGAAGACGACGATTGAAGATTTAGACCAGACGATTTATTAAAAGAGATGGAGAACGCAACTGAAAAACAACAGAGGTGTGTTAAAGGGTGCCATGAAAGAACATGAAACAAAAATAAACTAAACTAAACTACATAAACTTAAAAATAAACTACTAATGTATCTGGAAAAAAGAGTGGGGCTTCCACCCCATGGGGATGCCCCGCCTTGAGTGATGCCATACATAAAAAATCACCAGGAAGCGTACGGCTGAGAATATGGGATGACAAAATGATACCCAAAAAACCACCCATGAACCTACGTGAAGTGAAGACAAATTATATGACTTGTAAATGACATACGACTTGTAGGTGTGACGAACGTCCCCCTGACGAAGTCGGCTGCCGATCTGGTATCACCTTACTCACCTAAGGTATGTCGACGACACTCACTATTTTTAGGAAACATAGATCATATACATAAGTTCATCAATAAAATTCAAGAGTTGTCATGCTTAAAATTCACATACGAAACTTAGGTTAATAATGCTATCTGTTTTTTTAGACATCAAAATCAATGTTAATTCTGACGGCTCATTATCTACAGGCATGCATGTCAAAACCCTGATAATGGTCTGTATATGAACTATGGATCCTATTCACTGACTATTTACAAAGAATCTATCGTAAAAATTTTAGTTTACAGAGCATACAACCTATGTTCAACTTGGAAAACTTTTGATGAAGAAATTTGCCGCATTAAGTAAAATTTAATTAACTGTGATCATCCACAATATTCAGTTGAAAATTTAATTAATAAAAAACCCTTACA
>JABUQX010057441.1:0-25000 GCA_015478945.1 Trachelipus rathkii
TATGTTTGGTGGTGAATCCGGTTGGTTCGGTGGGGTCAGTTGCTGGTTTTTGTTTTGTTGTTGGATTTATTTGGTATTTTTTTATTTATTTTTGTTTTGTTGCTTTAAACATTTGGTTATCAATAATTTGATTGTTCGTTTTTGTTTTTTATTGATATGTTATTTTGCAGTGGATGGTTTGTTGTGTGTCGGTGGTGTGGTGGTGGTAAGGTGGTGGTGGTGTGAGGTTGTAGGTTGTGTTTTTTGTGTTCTTTGGTATTTTTGATTTTTTTACTGATGGTGGTGGTGGCGGTGGTCGGTCAGGTTTTGTTTTGTACCTTGTTCGTTTTTGGTTTATTTTTTTTTTTTGTTTGATTTATTCGTGTTGGTAGTGTGGCTCGGTTGTAGTGTGGCTAGTTAGGTTTATGTTTTTGTATTGTCAGTTTTTTGGTTTATTTTTTATTGTTTTTTTGATTTTTAAGTAGGTGGTTGGTTGTGTGGTAGTGGTTTTGGTTTTTGTTGTTTTTTTCTTTTTTTTTCTTTAATTTTGTTTCAATTTCCGTGAGTCAGAATTAACGTTTTGTTTTGATTGTTTTTTGGTTTTTTTTTATATTTTTGATTAATGGGTGTGGTGTGGTGGTGGTGGTAGATGGTGTTGTTGGTGGTAGTGTTGTTGGTAGTGTTGTTTTGTTTATTTTATGTTTTTGTTCGGTGGTGGCGGTTGGTGGGTTGGATGGTCCTTGGTTTTTTTTGTGTGAATCTTTGGTTTTTTTTTAGTTTTTTGAATTTAGTGGTAGTGTGATGTAGGTAGGCTTTGGGTGGTGGGTTGATGGTTTAGTTGACTATGATGATTTCGTTTTTTTTTTTATTTGTTTTTAGGTCATGGTGCTGTCGTGTTGATTCTTTGGAGTGGTTTTGTTTCAATTTGAGATCGATGCGTATGATTATTTTGTTGTGGATTGATTTTGATTTGTTGGTTTTTGTGCTTTTTTTTGTTAATTTGTTAATATTATGTGTTTGGGGTTTTTTATATTTGTAATTGGGTTTTTGATTTTGTTAAGTGGGGTTGTTTGGTTTTTTTGTGTTTTCTTTGTGTTTATTTGTTTTGTTGTTTTTAGTGTGTGTAAGTTGTTGTGTTTGGGTGGTTTTTGGGTAGGGTTTTATTTGGGTGTTTTTTTTTATTGGGATGATTGGTTGGGTTGAATTTTTTGTTTTTGAATGGTTTTTTTTTTGTTGATTGTTTTTTTTTGTGACTTGTTTAGTGTTTTTTGGTGTGTTTTGATTCTTTGTTGGCTGTGTTTTGTATTTTAGGGTTTTTGTATTTTTTTTTGTAAGTATTGTTTATTTTTGTTGTTTTTTTGTTATTTGTATATGTTGGTATTTTTTTGTTTTTTTTTTTTTTTTTTTGTTTTTATGCTATTTTTTTTTTTTTTTTTTTTTTTTTTTTTTTTTTTTTTTTTTTTTTTTTTTTGGGGTATTTAATATTGAAAATTTGTTGTTCTTTTGGTCTATTTTTGGGTTTTTTTATTTTTTATTTTTTTCCTTATTTTTTTTTTTTATTTTTTTTGTTTTTTGTTGTTGTTTTTAGTTTCTATCTAGCGGGAGGCAGATAATGTACGGTTTATAAGGTTGCTTTTAATCTAACTTTACGAAATCTTGATACGTTATTATTTTTTAATATATTTTTTTTATTTTTTTTTTTTTTTATATATTATTGTATATGTTGGTTTTGTGAGTGGTTCTGGATATGGTTGGCTTATGTTTGGTTGTTTGTGGTGATTTTTATTTTTTTTTTTATTTATTTCTGTATAAAGGTTTTAAATTTGGTATTTCAGTGTGTTTGTTTTATTTATTTGATGATTGCTTGTTTAGTTTCGAGTGTTTTGTGTTGGTGTGGGTTATTTGTGGTTTGACCAGATGTTTTGAATCTGGAATTGTTCTTGAGGATTTTGGGAGTTGGTGTTTGGTTTGGTTGTGTATTGGGGTGTATTGGGGGATTGTTATGGTTTGGTTTAGGTGTTGTTGTTGGTTGTTAGAGGGTTGAAATTTTGAATTTGGGTGTTTTGGTATTTTTCTTTATTTTATTTGAGAATATGTCTGGATTTTATTTTGTTTTTTTGTGTGTGTTGGTTGTGTTTTTTTGTTTTTTGGTTTTAGTGTTAGTTAGTGTTTGTTTGTGCGTGATTCAGTGTTGTCTTTATTTTGTTGTTGTTGTTGTTTGTTTGTTTTTTTTTTATGTTTGTGAATTGTATGTGTCTGTGTTGGTTGTTTTTTTTGGTTGGGTGGGTTTTTCGATGGATGTTTGGCTGGGTGGTTTTGGTTATTTTATATTTGTTTTTCTTTTTTTTCTTCTTTATTATTTTTTTTTTGTTTTTGTTTTATTTTTTTTTTTTTTTTTTATTTTTTATTTTTTTTTGATAGGAAATAAATTCTTTGTGATGATTAAGTTCTTTTCTGTTTGGTTTTGGTTGTTGTGTTTGTATTTTTTGGTATGTGTATGTGTTTATGTTTATTTTTTAGTATTTTTATTTATTTTATTTAGTTGTTTTTATTTTTTATTTTTTTCTTGTTTTTGCGTTTGCTCTTGTTCCGTTTCTTGTTTTAGTTATTCGGGGTTGTGTTGTGGTTATGTTGTTTGTGAGTTTTTTGTAATTTGTTTTGTTTTAATTTTGGTGAATGTGTTGGTTATGGGTGGGTGGGGGTTTGGTGTTGAGGATTGTTTTCGGGGAGGCTTGGGTGGTGTGTGATTTGGAGGGAGTTGTTTGGGGTTGTAGGATTTGGGGGGAGTTGGTGGGTGAGGGGAGTAGATTAGGTGAGTGGGGTGGGTGGGGGCGGGAGGTTTGGGGGGTGAGGACGCGGAAGTGTTGTGGTTGTGTGGGGTTGGGTGGTGTGTGGGTGATGGGAGTTTTGTGATGTAATGGTTGAGTTAATTTTAGGAGATGATTTGGTTTGTTATGTTGGAGGAGAGAGTTTTGGAAGGGCTTTTTTAAGGACGGTTTTGGTGTGTGTTTTAGTTGTGTTGGATTGGTTGGGTTTGAGTGTTTTTGGGGTTGGTGGAGTGGGTTGTAAGTAGTTATGGTGTTTAGGATTTTTTGAGATTTTGGTTTAGTGGTTAGGGGTTTGTTGTTTTGATTTTTTTGGGTTAGTATTTTGTCGGTAGTGATTTTGGGGTGAGAGGAAGAGGTTTATGTTTGAGGATTGGAGATGTTTGAAGGTTCGTGTGCGATTGGTTTTGATTTGTTTTGTAAGGTGTTTTGATGGTATGGTGATTGATGAGATTGGGATCGGGAGTGAGGGTGGGCGATTGTCGGTGGTGGGGGAGTGGTGTTTAGTGTAAGGGGGTTTGGGCATTTGGTGGTTTCTTTAGTTTGGGATATTGGGAGCGGGGTGGGGTGGGTCTTGATCGGGGTGTTCAGTTGGGGAGTATTATATATATTATATATATATATATATTATATATATTATATATATTATATATATATATATATATGTTATATATATATAAGTAATATTATTATATATATATATATATACTATTTATTATATATATATATATATTTATATATATATTTATATATATATAGTTATATATATATATAATATATATTATAATAATATATATATATATATATATATAATTAATGTATGGTCAGATATAGTGGCTGACGCGTGCCGAGTATTATATATATATCGTGTTTTGGTTTTATGTTGTGGTGATTTGTATATTTTATCTCTGTCGACAGTTTATGAACGTGTTGGTTTTTTGACTGTTAGCTGTTGACCTTGGTGGTTTGGTTGTGGGTATAGTTTGATAGATTGAAGGTTTATGTGATGTTTTGTATTGATGAATGTTGTTTGGAGGTATTAGTGAGGATGGTTATTATAGTTTATGTATATTATATTTAGTATGTGTGGATATTTTTTAGTGGTATGAAGTTTATATAAATAGTTAGTAGTGTTGATGTGATAGGGTTAGTTTGTTTGTTTATATGAGGTTGTATTAGGTAGTTGTTATTATCGTTGTATATTATGTATGGGGTGGTGTTGGTTAGTAGTGGTATGTATATGTTTAGTAGTTTTGGGAATTATTATGGTATGATGGTCTATATGTTATGTGAGGTGTGTGGGTTCTAGAGTTATTATTATTAATTTGAGTATAATTGGGTATTTATAGTATAGTATAGGTGGTTTGGGGTGTGTGTTTGTTCCTATATAGAGTAGTAAGTGTGGTAATTAGGTCTTATTATGTGTGATATGTGTGTGATGTTATTATGTTTGATATATAGTTTAGTAGTAGTGAGTTTATAGTGATATACTTATGTATATTATGTGTATGTTATCGGGGTGGTATTGTGTGTGTTATATTATATAGTATGTGGTGGGATCTAGTAGTTGATTGTGTGTAAGTTAGTTGTGGGTGTATATGGTGTATGACAGTGGTGTGGTGTATTGTTATGATGTTAGGTTTATGTGTGAGGTTATATATAGGTTTTTATGTGTTAGTGTGATAGTGAGGGTGCTATATTATGGTGTAATGGTTATACGTTATAGGTATATATTTATATGGTAGTATGATAGTTAATTTTTGTATATGATGTGAGTAATTTATAATAGGTGAGTTGGGGTTTACTTGTTGGTAATAGAGATTTAGTTGCTTTTCCATCAAAATTGTATATTATTTATAGGTGTTGATGGTGTTACTGACTGACTTATCTCTTCATTTAACTTAGCTTTGATTTGAGTTCTTGGTATTAGTTATTTGGTGTAGTTTATGAGTGATAGTATATATGTTGTAGTATATGGGTATTTATAATACAGTTTTATTTATGTGTATAGTATTTTTGGTTTAGTGTAGTTTAGTTGTTTGGTGTGAATAGTGGGGGTTGTGGGTGTTACTGTGTATACAGTGTTATTTTGTTGAAGTGAATTTTAGTAGTATAGTAGGTTCGTGTGTTGTAGACATTCTATACTTTATTAGGGTATGTATATGATTATTGAGTTGTGGTTGTGTTAGTGAATTTGAGTGTGGGGGTAATTTGTAGATGTATTGAATTGGATAAGTTTGGTTGTAGGTAGATGTTATATAGTTTATAGTGTATTGGGATATATAAGTATATAAATTATATATTAGTTTTAAGTAATTTTTATATATAGTGTGGTGGGTTTTATAGTATATTTATAGGTATGACACTATTTTATATATGCAGTATTTTTCCTGTATTTATATATATATGTTAGTATAGGTGTGTTAGTATAGTTACGGTTTAGGGATGGTGTGATATATGTATGTATATCTGTTAGGGTAACTTTAATTAATTTAGTTTAATTTGGTATTTTTTTTGTATAGTGGTGATTGGTTTACAGTGTATAGTTCTTATACTTAGTATAGTAATTTGTTTGGTATTGATGTGTAGTTAGGTTTTTGGTATATTAGTTTCCTTTGATTTTGTGTAGTCGTTGGTATTAGTTTGCTTGAGGGGAGTAGTTTTGTATTATGTTTTATATAGTATATTACGGAGGTGATTGTTGAGTATAGGTATTTGGAGGTTTAGTAGATCCGTTATTTGAAGGTGGGCGTATGGATAGTAAAGTGGTTGTATTTATGTTTTTACTCGGTAATATTGATTGTTGATGGGTGGCGGTATAAGTGGTGGGTTATTATTATATAGTAGGTAGGATTTATAATATTAAGTGGGGTGTGTATTATGTATTAGTTTTGTATGTTTTTTTATGTGTGTGTAGGTAGGTGTGAGTATATGAAAGTGTAGGTATATAGGTTGGGTATAGGTTCGGTGTTATTTAGGTGTTTTGTTGATTGTAGTAGTATTATTTTTGTGATTTGAGTATATATATATATTATATGGTTTGTAGTATAGTGAGTATATATAGTATATTATTGATTATGGTAGATATTTATATGTATTAGGTGGTATAGGTTTATTAGGTAGTTATTGAGCTGGGGTTTTTCAGTGTGATATATATATATTATATATATATCATTATATAGTAAGCTTTATGTATATATATACGTTATTATTTAGTTTTGTATTTATTATAGTATATATATGTGGGTATTCTTTGTGGAGTAAGGTAGTTGTAATGGGTTATATGATGTGATTAGTAATATATATGTACTTGGTGATTATGTATATTAAGTCGTATAATTTTGATTTGTATTGGTGATTGTTGTGAAATAGGTAGGGTGAAGTGTAGGTTGTTGGTTGGATCTATGTAGGTTGTTATATGGTTTTTGTTGTAGTAATATTAGTTATTTATTTGTTTATATAATTATTTTGGAATAATTATATTTATTGTGAGTATCTATATGAAATATTCGAAATATTGAGAATTGGGCGAGTTACCCATGCTTTTTTTTATAGTATTTTTATATCCAACTACTTCATCTCCGGACATTTGAATCCCAAGTAAAAAATCTGAAAAATAATAACTGGGTATACAAAAAAAAAATGTTTTATTTAAAGATGCAAAACTTTCCTAACTTTAACAAATAAAAAGCATTCTTTTTGGTTTGCTTTTTTTGGTTTTAAAATCAATATTTAAATTTTTTTTGTTTATATACAGTAGTATTTGCATCATTAATAATAATAATGTTCTTGTAAGTTTTTGGTCAAAATTCCATATGGATGGAATGATTAATAAAAAAAATGTTAAAAAAAATTTCTCTTTCGACATGAAACTTTTATCTTTTTCCAAAAAAAAGCTAACTAAAATAAAGTAATTTTTTTTTTCATTTTTGATATTGTTTGTGGATGGATAAACCTAAAAGTTATACTTAGAACATATCTTTTTAAAGTAGATATTTCTCCAGATTTTCGCACTGCAAAGAAAACTGTTAACTAATTAGATATAGATTAGATATTAGATTAGATATTAGATTAGATATAGAAAACAACTTGAAATAGATGTTGTCAATTCAATTTCTCTTTTATTTCACACAAATTAAATTAATTAAAATGAAAATGAAGCAAATTATGTATAAAATTTCCCTTTCGCATATTTCCGTAAAGAAATCGAAATTTTACTAATAAATCCATTAAACTAACGATTGCTACAATTCATAGATCTTATATAACATATATTATTCTATATTTATATTATAAATTATATTATATATTTATATTATATTATATATATTATATATTTAAAGTATATATCTTATATTTATATATCTTACATTTATCTTATCCATTTATCTTATATTTAAAGTGGTATATAAATAAAGAATAAATCATTGATTAATATTTCAATCCAATGAGTTAATTTTAATATCATCAAATTCAATTTTTAGAACTGACTATTTTCATCTCAAAACCAATATCTTTGTTGACCAGAGGAAAGAGGATTTTTTTCCATCTAAAGAATATTTGGTTTATTTTTAACAATATATTTATGGTACACGAAATATTTATTTATTTTTTTTTTAATTAAATATTTGTATATATATCGTGTCTGTCAATAATACACAAAGCATTTATTTTATCTCAAATAATTATTTCATCGTTAATTGGTAAAATATTAAATACTATTTTTGCACTGACTAATACAAAAAGAACCTGTCATACGTTTTGGTACTTTCATCTCAAACATTGAAGGCTGTTGTCATTGGTAAGTCTGTATATTTATATAAGAGTCAATAAGGGTTATTTAATCATCGTTACAATCTATTTGGATGACTTTTGAGGTCTCAGATACAAAAAGGTATAATTATATATATTCTGATATTGATTGTAGATATCTTTTTACAAATAGAGTTCACTGATTACCGTACAATATTACTATAATTATACATTATTATAATTTATAAAAAAATAGATGCTAATTTTTATATATATACCCTATAACTATAGTTATAATATAAATGGATTATACATAAGAGTTCAAAATCTTGACAACGAAAAACCATTATAAAGTAAACCTTATTATTTCCTATTTTCGTTTATTTAAGTTATTTTGACCATATTTAGGTATTGGTAACCTATCCGCTGATAAGTAGTAATATATTATCACTTGAGTCAAATATATCATTCATTGACAGTTATATGATAACATAATATTTTATAAGAGAATACCTAAATATGTGAGGTTCTAAACTCCAAAAAAATAGAACTGCTAATAAGATAATATAATAAATAGACATGTTATTCTTATTTTTTGGTAAGTGTAACTAGTCTTTATAATACATTTGTAGGTTACAAATATTATAAAGATATTGTTGCCGTATACTACTTACTACTGCAAAATAAGTTAAAAGTGCGTTATTACTACTTTATAATTTATATTCTGAGTAGACTACTACTTTGTAGATATCCTATATACAAAATAAAAGGTATAATTTTAAAAATTCTATAAGTGTTTTCATTTATTATGTGCATTTTTTTGTAGTGTTAAAATATATCACTATGTCTGATTACATTCTCATATATATAAATAATTAAAAAACTAAATGTAAAAACTTACAATGATTTTAATAAAATGATATATATACAATAATATAAGAAGTTTACACCTAAATATATATATAATATATAATATAACGTTATTCATGGGAATATATCTAAATAATTTATACTTAAATTTATTATACAATATTATTTTCACAATTAAATAATATTTGGAGACTACTCACATATACATATAGTATTGTATTACTATATATTTACAGATAGGTATATCCAATAACTATGTATCTACTTAAATCATTATAGACAGTTTTTGTATAAATAATTAACACAGGTATATTGTATTATAGTAGACGTATTATATGTTGAGTTGTATCTTATAATATATATATTACTAAATATAAATAACTAGATATATATAGTTAAAAATATATATACTCAGATGTTTGTATCTCTTTATACTTGTACTTATATACTATACTATATATATATATTTATTCACCATTCTGAGTAATACAAATTTAAAAGTAATTATGAGTATGCCTATATATATATATATATATATATTTTATATATATGTATTATTCTTTCAAATATAATATAGGATTTAAATATTTAAAATAAATTAGGAATTATTACTATATTAATTATATATTCATACCATCTCTATAATTAATTATATAAAAACATGATTTATTGCTACATACTTACAGTTAATAAATATAGTTATATACCATTAATATATATATATATATAAGAGTCAACATAAATATTTTTGTTGTAAGTTTATATATATATATATATATATATATAGACTCTTTAATTTATTCACCAATATTTTATATCTTACATATTATATATATCATTCACAATATATATATTATATTATTTATGAGAACTCCTAAATATATTATTATATAGTGTTGTAGTATATTTATTTAAGTAGGTATATCCCTATGTTTTATAAATAATATCTATGCTGTTTGAACATAAATTTTAGGAACGATATACTAAATTGAGGTCTTACTCAAAAAAATATCAGACAGGAAGCGTAATATGAAGTACATGGGTAGCCGTGTATAGGTATGCTTCATCACTCTTCAAGAGTGTAGGTTTTTCTAATAATAATTGCAAATATAAATCTATTGTAATATATCCATATGTCTAACTAAAATTTATTATAAAATGTTAATTTTTAGAAAAGTTAAAAAAGAAGCTGTTTTTCATCAATAAATTAAAGAAAAAAACACAATAATAATAGCTATAATCACCTTAGGATAAAATAATAATTGAAATTCATTTAAAGTTACTCACAGCACCTCACTACTCAAACTTTTCACTGGACCTTACTTAACGAGTTATGAGATACTTTGTTGTCCACCGGGCGGACGAAAGAGAAACGTCAGCATTATATATTTTTTTTTCTGTCTGCTGACATATGATCTTATGAGAAGGAGTTCTAATCAAAAATGGCAATGGGTGCAATAAAATAAGATACATACTGTAACTTAAGGGTACCTAAATTTTATCGATAATATATATGAAACTTTTCGTTCTCTTCCCGTAAATATTTACGAAATGTGTGGCTTGGTGCAGTTTGTTTGAATTTTTGTATAAAATGTGTCTGATTGTTCTGATCATTGATTCTTACAAATTATATTAGATCTAAGTGCAATTTAGCAATTCACTCCTCATAGACATTTAAAAATTAAGATGTGCAAATAATGCAATAATGGAGTAAGGTGTAGATTTTATATTAAGAAAAACGCTATTAAGAAACTTAATATATATAAAACGACAGCTCTATTTTAAAATGATAGGCCTAAGAATTACTCAATTGGTGGAGATATGCGATATGATTTAAATAATTGTAATTTCTAGTGATTATATACATTTAACAATAATGTAAAACTAATTGCTTTTCACCTCACATACAAATTTAGAGTTAGGTATATTGGTTACGTATGATTATATCACTTTATGAATCATATAATGTTTTCGAGATGTTTTTCGTTATATCAGTCACAGAGTTTAACATATAAAATTTTAGTAAACATAAATAATCAAACCTACGAACAAACACGTAAGAGAAGATGAACAGCTAATATTAAGCTAATAACAGTTAATAGTTAAATTAACATTATATAGTTCATATCATTTATTAGTCCTAAAATTTAATAAATGAAATTAGTTAGCCCTTATATATATATATATATATATATATATATATATATATATATATAAACTCTGCTACTCAAGTGTATTCTTCCAGGTACGCAACTGATATATATATAACTCAGGTAAAAAGTAAAAGGGTTAACTTATATATTTTTCAGGTAGAACTAATATCATGATGAATGGGGACTTAAAAAAGAATAATATGTTCTGAGAGATAATTCGATAAGTTAAGAAAGAGGTTCACTTAATAGAGAGAGTATCGTATCACTTTATATTAAAATTATTAAAAATCTGTGAACACAGAGAGATTTGATATATAGTATAATCTATAAGGGTTGACTTATTATTACAAGTAAATATCGATATTAAGATAAGTAAAGTTTATAAGTATGATGGGTCAATCTAGATCATTCAGTTCACATATTATACAATTCAAAATTCTAATATATTGTGAGATCTACTCTCAATTAATTGTAGGTGTTGAGCTTTTACTATTAGGATGTGTTATGTAGTGTACATCTGTCATGAGACAGTTCAAAGTTTATATATGAAAATATAACAATTATAGTTCTTTAGAGGCTAAAAGTATAATGTATTAATATTAAAAAGCAAACATCATTAAACAATAAAAAAATTCACGTATAGAATCTTATTATCATACTCAATAGCTTGTTTGCTCTTCCATATAGGTTATATAGCATATAACTTATCATAATCGTGAATTGTGAATGTTTGTTTTTAATAAGCTAATTAGAATAAGTTGTCGACACCAAACAAAGAGCGTGTAAACGTATTTTTGATCCGCCACGTGTCAGCAAAAAGGTTCGAACTAAGGATTTTTAACTATGCAGACTTTTTAGGCACCGTCAACCTCTTGACGCTCTCTGCTCTAGCTCACCGACAAACATGTTATATAACTTAGGTAAGTTTCCGCTTCCTGACGTCAGATGGTTGGATTCTCTTCAGTAGGAGCTAGCGACTATACACGAGTCGTAAGTGACCACTACCCTCATATCTTTGATAAAATATTTATTAAAATAATCACTCTTTAGTACCCCTTCAAGTTAAAAAAGTTTCAATGAGTATTGTATCTGACTATACAGTGGATAGTTTTTTCTATGGACCGTTATTTGATCAGACTAATACAATAGCTAAATATTTCCTGAACTCCACTATTTAAGGTTGGTAAATGTATATTATATCAGTAGTGATATCACTTGAATCCTATCACATCATCGTAGTATATATATGACATAAATATTATTAGTAGACGTAACTTAATGGTTCTTTAAGTATAAAAATAAATTTAATAGTAATAATTACAGAACTCATAGTTGTTTCTCTCACTTCTATAGTAGGTTATTATACTTAGGATCTACATTCTGTTGTAAAAATATTTAAAAAGATATTGTACCCCCTCATGTGTAAATAATAAAAGCAGGTACTATTTTTACAGGATTATTGATAGTAATAGTAACATTAAAAAATGAGTAATAATTAGTTATTAAATAATAATAGATCTTAATTATTACATTAGGTAAGTAGTAGCAGAAATATATCAATACATTCTTAATATTAAAGCTATTAAACCTAGAAAAAATGTATTTATTTGTTTTTGTATATATCAATATCTCAAACAAAAGTTATAAAAAAGTTATATCAAAGTTATAATAAATACTGAATATGTTGTATAGCTTAATATATAATTTTTTTTTGATATCTAGACTAATTTTTTTACCTATATTTCAAATATCATATTATGGAAGATATTTTTGTTTCCAGCTAAGTTGTTATTCAGTAGGTCAACTGAGAGTCTACTCAATCATTATATATATATATAGCAGTTATGTACATATAAATATATAATTTAACGCAGACAGTATGGAAATGTCAATGAAGTTTCTTAGACAATAAAAAAACGTCAATAATAATAACTTTGTTTTACATGTTGTTTACTCTATTCACTTAGTAGTGTTAATACTGTGAGAGTCTTATACTAATCTGATATGAGTCATAAATAAAAGATTAGTTATACCCCTCATACTTAGTTAAAAAGTAAAATAAGGGTTTTTAACTCATTATTCTAGGACTCATATACTTATTGAATTCGTGAACAAAAGGAGTTAACTAATTATACTCTAGATATATGCCGATCTACATTTAAATAGTAGTCACTATAGAGTTCTGATTATAATCATATCTACTATAATTAATTTAAATATAACATATTGGTCACCTACAGCTATTAAATAAATGCTTAACTGAAATCTAAAAGAATATGATTGACTATATATATATACTATATTGCCCATTTTCCACATTTTCAATTATATTATCAAATATATATTTTGACCCATATTTAGGTTGGTCTTTTGCAGTAGGTCACTGTCATAACATATCATTGACTAAGTTTGTAACATTATAAAACTTTTTTAATAGGAACGTTAACAATATGGTGATTACTATACATAAAAAAGCGTAGAATATACTAGAGATCAATTATGTATTAGTATTATTACACTCTCATTCTGAGTAGGTTACTATACTTTATCCAATCCTTAATGAGTCATAATTAATAAGATTGTTGTCCTTAAGGTAAAAATAGCTAATAAAGGGTTTACTTAATCTTTCAAGGACGCTATATGAGTAAGTCTCAGTTCAAAAAGGTAACATTAATATAATCACGACTATGTTTGTGATATATATATATATAATTCTCCTATCCAATTAAAGGTGCACTGTCTTACATTCTATATTAAATATATATTAAAAAACTGTAAAAAGTTATTTCCTGACAAAAATACTAGTTTAGTATATCTATATTCCAATTCTCATATTTATTTTCATATCAAATAAAATTGTCATCTTTTAATTCAGGGTACTTTTCAAGTAGGTATACACTGTCTTACATAATGTAGTTTGTATATAAATTTTTAGGACTCAGTACTATGGGTATCTTAACATAAAAAACGTAGAATTATACAGACAATGTTGTTTCTCTTCAGTATAGGTTAACTTAATCTATATACCATGTATACTATTAGTGGTTATTCAATATTAAATAGAGAATTGTTGCCCCCAGGCAAAAAGTTAAAATGAGGTTTTAATCAATTTTCAGTTGACCAAATACATTATTGAGGTGATAGGTTCAAAAGAAAAAAGAGTCAAGAGGTTTATAAATGTACTATATGTTTTATAGATTATGATTACGAATCTTAATTATACAACGATCTACGATAAATTCCTCTCTAGTCGCGAGTCAAGAAGATAATCGATTTGAAAATATTAATTAATACTTATTAAAAACTAGGTAAATCACAACCTATATACAGTTTATATAATAAATGTTTTCTAAAGTTATGTACTACATAAGTCATCATTAGTGACAGCATTATAAAAAATCTCTTTTATTTTCATATTCAATAATTAATCATTTGTAACCATATATTTGGAAAAAACATATGCAGTAGGTCACTGTCACATATCATGTAGTTTGACATATATAATTTTTAAGACGAAGTATAGTATTAACTAATTGAGCGTATCTTATCAAAAAATAAACGTTAAGAAATATCAGACATGTTTGTTTTATCACACTGTTAGGTTATTATAATATTAATCCCTTTTTTATGTTTTCTGTGATCAAATTGAAGATTGTTGCCCTCATGCAAAAGTTTAAAAGGGTTTACCTAATTTTATGGAAGATAATATACTTGAGTGTCAAATTATGTCGATTAGATGATAAAGGTGAGAGCTAGCTATTCAATAAAACGCAGACACACAAGTTCATATTATAATATATAATATTTTAATATTTTATAAAATGAACTGTTTGACCTAAATTCCCGGTAATAATATAATAGAGTTTATACATAAGTAATGACGTACTCACATACGTTCGTATGCTCGTATTTCCTAATTTTTCTATATTTTCATTCAACATATTATTGACTCACGTTAACAAACAGGTATTTAGTTGGTACTATATATTTACATAGTTTAGGGTTCACCTATTAGGTCTTACATCATGTATGATTTTGAACATAAATTTTAACGACGTATCTATGTAGGTTCTAAAAAAAGACGTAGAATATTGTACTCAAGACTATATATTGTTTATCACTATCTGATGGTTATACTATTTACATTCTTGGTCATTAAAGATGTTGCCCCTCATGCAAAAAGTTAAAAGAGTTTACTTAATTTTAGGACTACTTTGAGTCGTACAAAAAAGTAATATATTCTGATATGTTGGATCTCTTCAAGTGATTACGTTGTATTCTTTCTATATTAAACTTAAAACTGTTGTGAGGTAAAAAACTGTAACAAAGAGTCACAACGTTGATGCTCAATAATATTTTATATAAATTTTCACTATTTTTCACATTCAATATAATATTTTGAATACTACATATTGTTAGGTTGGTACTTTATTTCACAGTAGGTTCAACTGATCAATCTACCTTATAGCAGATTTTGACATAATTTATATAATCAGTCCATAACATATATATACATGGTGGTTCATTCTACAAAAAAAGATACTGATAGAATATAGCAGACATGTTGTTATTTCTTCTTGTAGGTTACTGTCTTACATTCTATGTATCATAATAATTTAAAAGATTGTTGTACCGTATCTATAGATAATAAATAGTAACAGGAGTTTTACTCAATTTTCAGGACCTAACTTGAGTCGTACAAAAAAAGTGAGTAAATTATAATATATTCTGATATATATTGTCGGATATATCTTTATATATATATATATAATATATATATATAAATAATTATATATAATATAATATCTATATATATATGTATTGTACATATATAATATCTATATATATTAAATTTATTAGTATACAATAATATAAAAAAATTTATTAAAATAAAATTATTAAAATATTATAAAAATATATATATATATATATATTATACTATTATATATTTTTATATATAATATATATATATATATATATATATATATATATATATATATATATATATATATATATATATATATATATAATAACAAGTACTAAATAATATTTACATATATACTATATATAGTATATATATATATATATATATATATATATATATATATATATATTATATATTTTACCGTCTATATTATATATATATATATAATAATATTATATATATATATATATAATATATATATATACTATTTACATATATATTATATTTATAATTATATATATATATATATATATGTATATAAAATATAAATATTTTATTGCAACCTTCCGTATATATGATATATTTATATATATAATATATATATTAAATAAAATTACTAAAATAATTATTATTATTAGAATATTACTAAAAATAGTACTAAAGAAATGAAATTACTGAAGTAGTTATTAATAGAAAATTACGAAAATAGTGAAAATTAAATTTACACTTACTACGTGTATATAAAAATCAAAATTACCGTGAAGAGCATGACTTTCCCTTTGTAGTTTTATTATTTATTTTTATTATTATTATTATTATTATTAAATTATTATTCTATTATATTATTCAAATTATGATTCAATTATGATTTAATTATATGATTCAAATTATGATTATCAATTATGATTCATTATTATATGATTCAAATTATTATTATTATTATTATTATTATTATTATTATTATTTTATTTATTATTATTATTATTATTATTATTATTATTATTATTATTATTATTATTATTACTATTATTATTATTACTATTATTATTATTATTATTATTATTATTATTATTATTATTATTATTATTATTATTATTATTAATTATTATTATTATTATTATTAATTTTTATTATTATTATTATTATTATTATTATTATTATTGTTATTATTATTATTATTATCATTATTATTATTATTATTAGTGGTAGTAGTAGTAATAGTAGTAGTAGTGTTAGCAGTAGCAGTAGTAGTAGTAGTAGTGGTAGTTGTAGTAGTAGCATCATTCTTTCGCCTACGATTCTAACCTTCATTATTATTATTATTCACTTTGAAAGTCGTCCAACTCAAATTCAAATAGCTTCTGCTATTAAGATGACCTTGAGGCAACTCTCCTCTGATATTTCTTGGAGGATGACGTTGAAGCAACTGTCCTCCGATCTTTGTTGGAGGATGACGTTGAAGCAACTGTTCTCTGATCTCTGTTGGAGGATGACGTTGAAGCAACTATCCTCCGATCTTTCTTGGAGGATGACGTTGAAGCAACTGTCCTCTGATCTTTCCTGCAGTTCATCACTTATCTGGAGTAGTTTCACTCACACAGACCTTCTTGAAAATTTGTAATGTAAGATATTTCGCCTTTCTAATTCTAATACTCTCGGTAATCTCTATAAGTCTCATTCCTGACGTTCAGCTGTTGCTTACACAGACAAGGCTCGTCCGAACTCTCTGATCGCATGCCTACTCCGATGAGGAGAACTCTTGCGACTTGTCAACCTACGACCTCGTAGACTCATATTCTTTCTCTGCAAAACTCTCTGACCCCAGACTTAACCGATATGCTCATTCTTACACGTACATTAATGGTAAAGTCTGGAACACACTTAATTCTTCTATATTTTCCCACTTCCTATGCTTTAAACACTTTCAAATGCCCTCTAGTGGTTCATGTCAAACTTTAATTTGTCGGGTTTTGAATCAAATTTCTCATATCATATATTTCGTAGGCCAGTGGCTTTTCCAACCACAGTAGATTATATATATATATATATATATATATATATATATATATATATATATATATATATATATATATATATATATATATATATATATATTTTTTTTATATATATAATATATATATATATATATATATAAATTTCTTGTTTGTCAATATATACTCAACAAATACTGTTTTTGTGCAATTACTGAGCTATGTAAATACATTAAGGTATATTAAGACCATTAAAAACTTAATACGACCAACGTTAATAATGTCCAAGATTATTTTCCCCAAGTTTTCTTTTATATTACGTGAAAAGATTCTAAATTAAAATACCTCGTAAATTATTTCTTTCTTTTTCATAGCGTATTTCTTGGATCATTTTTGAATGAACGTATTTTATACTGTAAAATACATATTTCTTTCAAAATTTGTTCTTTATTCCTTTTTGTGTGGACCTATTTTATTAAAAACATATTTGAATGGCGCAATAGACAAGGGTTATATCTTCACATATTATTCTCAACGTGTTTTTTTATATCTTTCTTTTACGAGTTTATTCTTTCATATTTACATTTGTGCAATGCCGTTATATATTATTGATGTATTTTTATATTTACATATTTCATTTTTATGGGTATGTACTTTTGCTAGTACTTTTACCTTTGGAACTTTTTTTTGAAATTCAATTTGTGGTTTTTAGGTCTATCAATTATATAAATATATATATATATATATATATATATATATATATATATATATATATATATATATATATATATATATATATATATATATATATATATATATATATATATATATATATATATACAGTTTATATATATATATATATTTATCTATATCTCTCTCTTTTTTTAATATTTATTTAATATATATGTAATATATATATATCTATACATATATATACTCTCTCTGGATTTCTAATAATATCAGCCAATAGAATTACAAAGTTCTCTAATTTGAATATCTAAAGAACAAAATATAAAAGGGTAAATAAAGACTTCTTTTTTTTTCTTAAGTAAATGCACTAATAAATAAAGCAGAAATATTAAGTTTCAAAGCACTAAATACTAAAGAAAAATTATTTACCAAAGAAATACTTAAGGGACTTAAAGGATATTACAATCAAAGCAATCAATACATAAGAAAATATTGCAAATTGAAAATGTAACCATATTTTATTTACATTTTAGAGATTTAATTTTTCATCTGTATTGAAAAGGTTAAATAGTTTAGCCAAGCTCATTGAATCAATTTAAGTATAAAACTTTATTATAGGTGATTCAGAGGGATGTCAAAATTTTTGGGGTCTGTTAAAGACAAAGTAGGCCTAGCCTACTTCCATACATATTATTTGATTATTCATGTCTTAAGTTTATTAAAATGTTTGTTGTGAATAGTATATTCATTTACTTAGTATCATAATTTTGAAAAAAAATTATTTGATGTAATACTTTAAAAAAAACAAAAAACGTAAAATATCAAGTTCCTTTAACTTTCTCAGTTGTTATTTACAAAACAATTGATTTTTCCAATTATACCAATTATATCAAGTTCCTTTAACTTTCTCAGTTGTTATTTACAAAACAATTGATTTTTCCAATTATACCTGATTTTCTCTATCTAATATATCTGTGCTTCTTCTGATACGAAGAACATCAACCAGTGTACTATATTTTATAGCTAATTGTAATAATTAATTAGCTTGCTGCAGCTAGTTACATCCATGATCTTATTACCAACATTAATACTCCTAATATTTTTGCTTGCCTTCTTTCTGATTTCCATAAATTTTTTAGAATTAGTAGTAATAGTTTTACTAGATTATTTTCCACAAACTGATTGTAGATGTAACTTCCTTAACCTCAAAATTTGTTCATATGATATGTATCAAGTTCCTAAGAATAATAGGTTTATTATTATTGACTCATTTACCTTCTTGGTTTGCGTATGTGGGCATTGGTAGAACTTGTAAAATTAGTTGCACTTGACTGTAAAGTAGCCTATATGGAAGATATATTTTTTCTTTTAATAATTAACATTTTTAAAAAGTTTTTAATTCCTGATTGCTTGACTGGAGCTAACATGTGAAGAAGACGTCTAATTATGCAAAATTGAAATTTTTAAAAGCAATTTCACCAGAGTATTGTAAAAAGTTAAAACTACAGTTTTTGCAGAAATAGAACCAACCTATATATCTATATTATAATATATATTTAATATATATATAGACTATATATATATACATATATATATAATATATATTTATATATATATATATCCATTATATATATATATATAATATATATAATACTATACCGTAGAATGGGGGTGACGTGAAAACACAGGGGGCCTATGAGAACGGATGGGGCTATTTCGAGGAACGCCACTAACCAAAACTTGTATTATTTATGCTAATTAAATTCAAATGTTACTCCCTAGATACCCCAATTCATTCCATATATTAATTTTTTTAAATCTTTGAAATTAATTGCTAACTTTAAAAAATTTTTATTTTTTTCTAATTTAACAAACCTGCAATTTTTTTCACAGAATCTTTATTTACAAAACGCTAAGGTGTGTACTGCAAAACTAAAAAGTTACGACCAATCGAATTTTAAACTATGATTAACTGGAACCTTTTTGAATAAACAGATTGAACCTTAATTTCATAGGTAGGTACATTTTATGATTATTTTTTAGAATTTTTTTTGGAAGGGGCTATTGAGAACGATTAAAAAAATTTTGTGGGGCTATTGAGAACACCTTGTTCAAATTTATTTTTTAGATTTTTATGTATTAAAGCTTTAAAAATATTGAAATATGAAGTTATACATATATTTATAATGTATCAATGCATATATAAATATACAGTACAGCATAATACTAATGTTATTATTTTTTTTTTTTTATATAGCTATATAGGAAGAAAGATGGTGAGACATTATAAAAGAAAGACAGAAAACAGGATACCCTATTCTGAAGAAGATGTTGCAAAAACGTTGATAGAAATTGAACAAGGCATCTCATATGGAAAGGCAGCAGAAATATACAAAATTCCTAAAACAACCCTTTACCAAAGAAAGATAGGAAGATCACAATCACCAAGAATTATTATTATTATTATTATTATTATTATTATTATTATTATTATTATTATTATTATTATTATTATTATTATTATTATTATTATTATTATTATTATTATTATTATTATTATTATTATTATTTTATTATTATATTATAATTATATATCATTATTATAATTATAAATATAATATAAATATAATATCATAAATATACTTAATTATTATTATTATTATATTATTATTATTATTATTATTATTATTATTATTATTATAATTATAATAATAATTATAAATATAATAATAATAATAATAATAATAATAATAATAATAATAATAATAATAATAATAATAATACACTTTATTATTATTATTATTATTATTATTATTATTATTATTATTATTATTATATATTATTAAGGTATTATTATTATTATTAATTATTATTTATTTATTTAATTATTATTATTATTAGTAGCTTTTAAAAGATGGTATACCATTTTGCTATAATAACCGAGATGTGTTTCCCATTGATCATTTGTACTCATTATTAAATGCAAATATATATCAGTTTCAAAAACAAATTTTAATAGTTTTAACGGTTAATTTGTTAATTGTAGAATAGTTTAAATTTGAATTATAAGTTGGCGTTCTTCAATTGCCCCCGACCCAAAATTGAGGGGTGGATTGAAAAACGGTGGATTTTTTTTTAATATTTATTATTGAATTAAATAAACTTATTTTTCTAATTAGCATGGTCTCCAATATTTATACTTTTAATTTAATGTTCTTGAATTTGGAAAATGAACCATTTTTTTTTACAGAAACCTTAGCAGTTGTGCTTAACTGAAAATCGGTTCTCAATCACCCCATTTTTACGGTTACTATATATAGTATATATATATAGATATATTATATAATATATATACTATATTTATATATTTATATATATATATATATATAATATATATATATATATAATATATATATAATATATATTATTAGCCATAAAAATTAAAATTCTTTGAAATCAATCTTCATTTAAATTAAATTTTGCCCACCAAGGTCAATATCTCATTTTAATGTTATGCTGAATTGTTCTTTTTGCCTAACTTTGTCCAGATGATTCCCTCATATTTTTGTATTATCTTTTACTTTGATATATTTTGACTTATAATTGATCATACATTTAGTCAAACACCTATTAAAAATACTTTTTCTTTTTCAGATCTATACCTGTGGAGACATTAACTTCAACAAGTCTCAGACAGAAGAAATATGATTCATCAATTGACAAATTATATACAATTAAACATTTCTGCCGAACTCCAAACCTGTTCCCATGTACAACGTTGACAATTGACATATCTGGGTAAGCGGCAATATTCCCCCATATCTCACTGAAGTCGTTGTTTGGGCTTCCAGCCGGATGCAAAGAGAGGAAACTCAGAAATAAGCAGTCATCATTTTGCGATAAATAGATACACATCCATTCAGTCTTTCTTATGGTCATCACGACCGCTAGGTTATGCGAAATTTGAATGGATTTTCTTTATATGGAACTGCTCTGCCCAATGTATGGAGTATCAATCGTGAATGGAGCACGTTATTGACAATATGTTAATAAGAAGTTATGAAACTTGTCGTTTTACTCTGCACTCATACTTTTGTCTGTTAATCTACCGGCTGGTTGCCGCGTTGGCGTTAGCTAGTATTCCTTTTATCAAGAATGTGGTTTTTTTCGGGTGTGGTTTTTCCTGTCCGGCCGCAGAAGGTTTGCCCTCTTTTGCATTTTCATTAGCAGGTGCGGTCTTCTACGCACTTTTGGAGGTGTCCAGATGGCGACCATTCATTGCAGCCTTGGTGCCGTCACCTGTCCTGGTTTGGTAATTTGAATCCGTCTCTATTTTTCCGGTTGATATTGTTCGGCGGTCAGGGCTTGAGTCTTTAGAGTTTAACCCGTCTTGTTCCTGAGCCTGCCTCCGCTTCTTCCATCTTTTAGCACCGGTACGGCGATGCCCGCGTCAAACGACACGCCCCGCCTTGCTGGCCCTCGCCACTGCCCATCCTCGGGACTCTTTGGTTCCCGACTTACTGCGCCGCCCCAGCCTGCTATCTCTCGCTGGTCACCTACTTTCTTGGGGGCCGCCCTCCGGGGCGCAGCTGGGCGCTTCTTGACTTTAACGCACTGGCTGTCCCTGGCGCACCTTCCTAACTTCATCTTGGCCATTCCCGACTTTGCTAACAGTGCAGCGAGAGCCCGTGCAACGTCATCAGCTTAGTGTCAGACACGCACACCTGCGTGGGCCTCTGTATTTACATTTTTGCCCATCTTTTTCATTTCAACATTCCTTACTGGTATACATTGCTCTTTACTGCATTCCACCCACATTTGCTACGGAATTCAGATTTTCCTTGTTTTGTATTATCAACACTACTTTCTTGTTTATAGACGTCGCTCTAAAAATTAACTTTGCGTTCTTTGACGATTTGAATCTCGATCCTGATGTGAGAAGAATGATGAAGTTTTAAATCAGTATCCCATAACCTGTTTCGGGTCTCTCGTTTTATCGAATTACTTTAAAACTGGTGGAGAACCTCTTTCCATAAATGTTGTTGACCATGTATGTTATTTTAAATATAAATCATTCATGCTCTTACATTTCAACGTCATATTTTGTAAATTTAATGTGTAAGTAAGTATCATCAAAACATTTATTTTACAAAATTTTAATATGTGAGAACATGGACAGACATACAAATTTCTAGTACTTTAAATTTAGAGTATTCTCTCAAGCTGAAGTACATGTGTGGGTACTATCATCTATAAAGAGAGAGATCTCTAATTTAAGGTACTAGAATTTTGCTAGTGTCGTGCACAGTGATGTCAATCAGCAGTAGAAACTCTCTCTCTCGTAAAATATTAAAATTGTATGTGATACGTTACTTTTCACATGTTAATGTTGTACTAAAATATGTTTAAGCTTGCCACGATAATGAAGAATGAAATGTATTTTAATATTAAATTAGATATACAATATCATAAAAGTGTTGGTTCAATCATGTATCTTACGTCGCGGCATCAAGGTTTTCCACATTTAAGTAATTTCTCTTGCGAATTAACTTGAGATTTACATATGCGTCAATCAGTCTTTACGTTATGTCTTTGTGGCTACTGCATGACATCTAGTGATTCTGAGATTTTCATATCAATGCATGTTTCATCCAAAGTGGAAACAGCAAATTTATCGATGACTTTTTGTGAAGCTGATCAAGCGACGTCTATATAGCCAGATCACTGCTATGATGAGTAATATTATAACAGATTATACGTCTGGAAACTAGTTACTATTTAATCCACTCCGTTGTCACATACACTTCGCTTGCATGTTGTCTATTGAATGCATTAAATGTGTTAGTCGGATGCTTCTTATGGAGGATTGCTTTTCTTTCACGAATTGGACATGGATTTCCTCTTAAGAAGGGAATATGTTGCTTTAAAAATGTAAATTGACAATAGTGTCCCATCGGCAATGTTAGCGTTCTTACATAACTTTAATGTCTTGATGAGAACGTTCACGTTGCTCTTCGCTCACGTGATCAAAATTCTCTGGAATGTCGTCCAAGTGACTATGTAAGTAGTGAACTGGTTGCTTGCTCATCTCTACAGTCCAGTGCTTTAACTCAAGAGTAGCTTCTCAAAGTCTCTTCGTAATTGTCATGTTCTTGTCCTGTTCTCCCAAGGAAATTTCGTATCACATCAGAGAATGAATTCCAAGCTCTAGTGTCTGCCGCAGTCATTGCTGTAACAAAATGTGGATCCCTGATGAGTTTTCTTATTTGAGGGCCATCAAATATTCTTGTCTTTTTCTTCTTGTCACTGAGACTTGAAAAGATTGAAAAATATATAGCTGAAGCATTCTCCAGTGTGATCAAGAGCTTTGACGAATTACTTCATTAACCCAAGTTTTATGCGCAGTGTCGGAAATACAATTTTATTCCTATCAACCAGAGACTCATTCTTGATGTTCTTGTCACCAGGCGTCAAAGTGATTCTTTGTGGCCAGGTCTTTGTGACCCAGTGTTCTAATGTAGCCCTACTGTTCCAGTAGCACAGGAAACAAAGGTATTTGGTGTAACCTCCTTTCTGCCCTAGCAGAAAATTAACCATTTTCTAATCCACACAAATTAACCATCCTTGAAGATGATATTGAAATATATCCAGAATTTTCTTGATGTTGGCATACTCTTCTTTCATTTGTACAGAGTCCCTTACTGGGATTGAACCATGTATATTTTTGTTGTGCAGTAACACACATTTCAAACTTCTTTTACTATTGTCAATAAAGTCTCCATTCACTTGAATCATACGCGAGCAGTTCCATATTAAAGAAAATCCCTTCAATATCATCACAATAAACCTGTTGACCATCTGAATGGAAGTACTTTCGCAGTGCTGCTTTTCTGAGTGTTCCTTTCTCTTTCATCCTGGAAGCCAACAATTCAGCAGACTATTTTGGCAAATACAATTCTCTTACCAGATCATTCAATTCAGGCTGACCAAACATAGCAGTTGTGTCAGAATCAGCAACAGATAGCGTATATTCGA